>VWPU01003218.1:0-130506 GCA_013398955.1 Callaeas wilsoni
AACAGCTTTTCAGCAGTGACAAGCTAAGACAGTTGTTTCCTTTTGCATATTACCTACCCCCAAAGTTTGTTAAATTTTTGTAAGAAAAAATTGAGTTGTTCTTGACCAGTTGACCTTGGTGGCTATATAACTCCTTATGGTCTTTTGCCGTTTTTCTGAAATTTGGTTTTAAAGCAGCCAGCCTGTTAGTCCTTTATTCCTTAATTTCTCACTTTTAAAAGAAAAGTTTTGTTATCCTCTTTGGGTTCAAAGATAAATGCTAGCAACTTGGGGTTTATGTGGCCCATTTTTCAAAATCTGCTTTTATGAACTACATTGGGCCCAGCCAGCTCCAACTTTCTTAAATATGCCCTGACATTTCTTCTCCCTGGTTTAGTTACCTGTTTGACAGCGCTGCTAAAGGTGTTTGTTGGCTGACAGATCCCTACACAATGACTTGGTGAGAACTGAGGGGTGAAGGCATAAAACACTTGACAAGTCTCAGTATCACCTGATATTCCTATTGAGTAGCAGACTGACTCTTTTCAGCTTTTTTACTGCATAGAGTATTATTATCTTTTGTGTCCATTGTTGATTACATCCCTTTTCTTGCCTTATTCTTCTGACCAAGTTATTACATTGCACCAATATTTTGCGGCACCAGCCACCCATCCTGTTAGAACTTCCACCATTTCCCCTTTCCTTCTTACCTCGAGATAAGCTATCTGAATGAGGAGGAATTTCTACATTCCACACAGATATTAAACAGATGTTTCAAATTCACTGTCTTGGAGACAGTATTTGTGTTATAGTAACAAATCTTACTCAGAGCACTTTCAGACTATAAATTATACGTATCTTTGATCAGCAAAAATTACTGTAGAGCTTGTTTGAGATTACTGTTGTCTTGTACACTAAGACATGTTTTTGAAAAGTTAGGAAATAGATTTGGCATAAAATGAAACTGATTAAACAGGGGAGGATTTTGTTGATTTGTTTGTTTGGCTTGATATTATTTGCCAAGCATCTCAATTCGAGTAGAGAAGATTATGTGAATCTGTTAAATGTTAAGTAAATATTTAATTGCACACACATACTCTGTGTGATGGTCTAATTTAATAGTGTTTGATTTCCGGAGTCATCTACATCCACTTTCAAAGGTGTCAATTTGCAGTCTTTAGGAAGTCCTTTTTTAAAGTACAAAATATTTGCTGAGTCTTTCAACTTATGATTTTTGATTCTTTCAAAATTACTTTTTCCTTTATAAACTGTTTTTTTCCCCACAAAATCGTTGACATCAGCAGATTTTTTATTGATTTTCATTAATAATATTTGTTTTCATTGTTTTTATGTTGTTAGTTTCCATTCCATAGAACTTGAATAAGGAAAAAAAAATTACTGTATTTATCATATGCTATTATGTTTCTTTTACTTTGTTTCTCTTTTTGTTTAGCAACTCAGTAACATGTTTGCTATGTAATTAAGCAGTAAAAGTTTGAAATTATTATCAGTTCTGTCTCTGTGAGCCAGTGAGACCTTTAAGCTTCAGCCATTGAAATCACAAATCCATTTGGTCGTACCTGGGCCTTCATTCTTAATGTCATACGCTCAAAAAGATTTTTAGTCTCATCAAGTTGTCATCCCCCCCATTCACAATTGGAAGCAAGTGTGGAGCATCATTAGTTGAGGGAAATGAATCTGGCACAGTGTGCACACATTCAGCAGTGTGGCAAGAAGGGGTAGTGATGCGTAGGTCCATCAATCAGAGGGCAAAAGTCAAGGAAACACCAAAGGAATTTGACATGTCTGCTGTTGCAGGCAGAAGACTAGGAGGACAAGCATAATAAGAGACTTTCAGTAAATCAAAATTTGTCGTTTCTATAAGCTTATAGCACTGGAAAACTATTGCACTTTAGTCTGAGTTAGCAGGAGCTCATATTCATTTAGTTACAGGAGTATTTAGATCTCATTCATTCTATCCTGTCACTCATTTAGAGAACTTAGGGGTTTGCTTCGTGTTTTGCCAGCTGCTTGAAGAGATGTAACCACAAACTACTCAGACTTGGGCTGCTTTGAACACCAGCCTCCTTTTCTACAGCTCTGGCCTTAATGATAACACTGCTAAACATAAGCATGAAAATGACCACAACTGGTAGCAAAATCACTTTCTTGGCTGCTTGTTGAAGCTGGACATGTTTATTTCATACCTTGAAAGGTCTTGCTTTTCCAAAACATTCATATTTCTGGGACCTGTCAACATGTTTAACAGTGGGATGTTATAAAATTCTGATCTAGAAATAAGTCACACTAAGAGACAGAACTGTATCTGAAAGGGGAAGGAGAATCACACTTGGGAGGGGATGACAAAGCATGGTTCTTGCAGCACTGTGAGAGCTGTGTAGAGCTCTACCTAGAGAGATAACTGAGGCTGGGTGAAGAGAGGGAGAAAGGGAAAGGTGGACAAAGTGAGAAAGGAACAGAGGAGAGAAAGGTACAAATGAATTATTCCATGAACTTCAACTGAATTACATCAGGTTTGGATTAGACCTATCTTGTGGTGAACTCATTAAATAATGGAAACGCTTTGTTATAATCAAAGCTCTCCAAAGGTTACTACAGACATCAGTTTCCATGTCACAGTTCTGGAGGTTTGTAACTTCTCTTTACTTCCAGAAACAAAACAAAGAGCTTCAATCACTTAAAATCTGTTTCCATTACCTTTACTCCTTATAAAGTGTAATTTGCATTGTTTTTTCTCTCTGAACTCTCATTTGTGTGAAGCATTCTTTACTCTTTGGTGTGTGTAGGAATAACAGAAAGATGAGATGCAGATTTCTTTCTTTGGATTAATTCTGAGGCCTTTCAGCTTATTTTATAGCACTTTCTAGAAAACTTTCACTTCAACAAAAACTCTTATTTTTAGACTAAAATATACCATAGAGACCTTTTCTGTAACTGGAATTGAATTGGGATGCTGAACACTGCCAACTTTCCAAAATCTAAAGAAAATTCAGGTACATTACTTGTTGGCTTGTCCTGCTTACATAATTCTTCTCAGTATGCTTTTAAAGAATTTTCCTAGGAATATGTTCTACTGTGCTATAAATCTTAAAGGTTATAAAAAACCTTGTATTGATCATGGAAGTAAGATCGTGCAAACTGTGGAGAACAAATTTGTGTAGGCAGGCCAGAGAACACAACAGAGTGTATGCAATTTTCCAGATTTTGCATTTTCATTATTCTACATAGTACTTAAAGGATGTGTAACAATGTCCTGTAATGTGTACTAGTTTCCAGAGATGCCTTTGCGCTCTGAATTTATGCAGCAGGATATATGACCATTTCTTATCTTTTCCCAGATTCTGTTTCCTGAATGTTGCTCTGTTTCACTGTGAATTTATTTCATGATGCTGCTGAAAAGCTGCATTTTTGGGGGAAAATCTGTTTGTTGAGCATTATTAATGCCATGGTTATGCATTTCTCCCAGTGGCCATTAAGTGTGTCAGGAAGACATGTTGGAGACTGCAGTCTGGTCTTTGACCCGTGTAATATTGCTTAAGCAAAGAGACGGCAGCAATGGATTACTTGATTACTTGTAGACTTTAGGAAACTAGCTGAAGTCACTTTTAAATATTCTTCCTCGAAAAAAAAAAAAAGAAGTGTTGAAGGGAAAATTGTTTTTTAATGGAAACTGATAGAGTATATTGGCAAGTGGAGCTGAACTCAAAGGATTGGACAAATCAATTGTTGCCACAAGACTTGGTCACTGGCCATTTAAAGCAATGTTCTTATATGATTAACAATCCCAATGGCCTCTGATGGGCTACTATGCTGAATAACCAATCTGAATAACCAAAAATTAATTTTTTTAAATCCAAAACAGGAAATTTAACTTATTAAGCATAGGATTAGAATATTTTCTGATGAAGGTGACAAAACCAGACCAGTTTCTGTGCACTTCCAGACACCTGAAGACTCTGATCCTGGTATAGAAAAGTTCCTATCAAAAAATAATGCTTGCACAGGGAATTAGATCTCTTGGACAAAATGATTCATCATTGTTTGATGTTAAAAGGAGTCTCAGTTGCAAGCATCCTTGCATTGATGTCTTCAGCTTGATGAGGTGAGCTTAAAAAATCACCTTTCTGTTCATTTGTCATAACCCAGCGGGTCATGGTCCTACATTACCAGTCCAGGTCATATATAATTACTTCCTGTAGATTATCTAAACTACATAAAAACATCTCCTAAATATCCTAACTATGCCAGAAATAGTCATGCTTCTATTGACTGTTTATAATTAACTATCTATGAAATGTTTGATCCATTATGCTGCAGCAATTGCCTGGGAATCTTTGTGACACTACAACCAAGATGTTTATCAGTACATTAAAGCATAAGACTTGGAGTAACACAACAGGACCTACCGCGTGATGTCTTGATTTGCCCAACATTTCTACCTGGAGAACTCCTGTATCAGTCAGTCAAACATTTCTGAAGGTGGTGCAGACTTCAGCCAGTCACCTATTTTTACGCTGATCTATTGTCTGAGACCAGGCCCTTTTCTCTTCTAGGCAGATAACTAGCTGGGGAGTTTCTGGACCACCCAAGGAGTTACTGGCTTGAAGGCACTGGTTATACACACAGATACAATCCTAACGCTCAGCCAGGCCACGGTTGCAACTAAAGAAAAACCTTGAATTTCATACTTACAAATCATTGACAAGTTCAGTTCCATACCTTTTGACATTTGTGTGAAGTGGGAAATAAATGCTGTGAAGGCTGAACTAAATGTAGTTTTATGGTTGTGCTTGTGAGGAAACTATGGAGTGAAAGAAACAACAGCAGGTATCAGAATATTTATAATGGGGGGTGGGGTTCTTGCAACCCTAAAATAAATCAAAAAGTGCTGACAGGTTTAAAGGCATGGGCTTGACTATGGAGTAATTCAGAGGAAACCAATAGGAGCCTGGAGACTTAGTGGATCTGGTGACTCTGGTGGGTTATGTTTAAGACCTAGTAATTACCAGGTTTAAGTGAAGTGAGAAACAGAGAACAGACTATTTGCATCAGCAGCAAAACTTGTGATCTCAAGCTGTCTGACTTAAAGCCAGAGGAAAACTCCCATGGACTCAGTGACTTTTTAGGTGTTCTTGTTTTGTTATATAAACAATGACAGCCTGCTGCTGAGTCCTTGCACACTTCACTGCTGAAAATATTGTGTCAAGTCCCACAGTCTGCTTCCATTCCCGTTACAGAAAATTACCCTAATGTTCTTTTTCTGTTTTTGTTCCCATAAAACTTCTTCTGCCTTTAGCTGAAGTGCTAAGGGGAAGCATCTAAATTTCTTAGGGTGGTCTAGCAGGAGCAGCAAGTGAGAAAAGACGGATCGGTATCCTGCCCACCAGTACAAATGGAAAAGGGCTCTCAGTAGCTCATGACTGGGCTCAAAGGTATTAAAACAAAACTTGGCTGTGTTAAAAACTTCTGATAAGTACATGGCAACAGTTTTAAAATTATATAGAACTTCAAGAAACTAAATATGCTGGCCATCATAGGTAGGCTTCTGTCAGGCTTCCTTGTGCTCCAAACTCAGCAGCTTGACAAATATAAGTAATATTCATGTAGGGTAGAGGGTCCTCTGAGTCACAGGCATGTGGATGAACCATGTGCTTTTGGTTACTAGCTAACTTGATTTCTGCTTTCCAGTTGGCCCACTTTCATTAACAAAAATTGAAGCCTGAATCCTCTGCCACAGAGAGCCAAACATTTACATGTGTTCCAGCTTCTCATGGACAGTAAGAGAAAAGAAATTGCAGTGAAAAATCCTATCCGGCAGACACTGTTCAATAGGCTGCCTGGCTTCCAGATTCATATGCTATGCTTTCCCTACATCAGAAGTTGAACTACTTTTAGCAGTCTTTGGCAGTATGTTTGTACAATCAAGGGCAAGATTTTTGTCCCACTGTATCACTTTATCAATGGCAATAAGCAGAAAAAAAAAGAAGTTATTTGCATTTGTCTACATCAGGAGTTCAAACTGGAGTCATAGTCAATCAACACGGAAGCAGCGATTACAGACTTAGAGAGACTCCCTTCCGGTATGAAGTTTAGGAATTCTGTCTCTGGCACTTAGAGGTTGGATGTAATCCACCCTGGAGTTCTGATCTAGCAAGAGACTGAGGTGCTTGCTTGAAGGTCTGTGGCAAATACTGCACCCAACTGGACCCCAAGCATTTATATCATTGTAGCACTGAATGTCCCTGGTTCTTGTGCTGACTCTATCCAAGGTGGATGACTTTCAGAAAGAAGGAAAACAGGAGGAATGTGCTGTCTGTTAATAAAAGCACTGCAATATCTTCCCTTTTTTTTTTTTTTTTTACTTGAAAAAACCATCATTTTCAAACTGAGAACCAAAACAACTTCTCTTCCTTAATTTCATCTTGATACTCACTCCACAGATTTTTTATCTTATTTGTTATAAGGTAACTTACATGTGATTTAAAGAACTCTTCCTTTCAGGAATTCTCACTAGATCTATGAACTCAGTAATTACATTTAATACTTTCCTTTAGAAAACCCCATCAATTTCTTGACAGGCCTGGCAGCTTGTTCCGCCTTTTGAGTGTAATCAGTGTTCCAGAAGGCCTTGATTTGTGTGAGTGAAGTTAAAGAAATTTTATTAACTTATTTTCAAAGAACTCTAGGGAATACTTGCAAACTTTGAAGGGGTCTTCTGTTAATTTTTGGCTTTCTCTTTTCACCCATTTAATTTCTTGCTTAGTTTCCAATAAGTGACACCCATTTTGGATAAATTAAATATTCATATTTATTTTCTTATAAACAATGAAGACAGGGAACTCAAATAAGTGTACACAATATTTTAGACATGAAAAACTTTAAAGCAAGACTGACAATTTTATTGATTTTCTGTACAAGATCCCATGTTACAAAATTAAGATGGTTCTGAAGCCAGATTGTTTCCATACCCATAGACAAAGATCAAATAAACTATTTTTTATCCTTTGTAAGAATATTCAGGGAATAAAACTTCTGATAACTTGGGTCCAAGCTGTGCTCATTGACTTGTTTGTTCTGGTGGTGTTCAGTAGCTATATTGCATTTGAATGTCCTTTGTGGTGTCTCCATCTTAGAGAATTAATGCTTATATGAAAGTGGATCCAGTTTCAATTCAGTATAAACTAACACTTTGTACAGAAAGATCCCTTGCCCTACCAACTGCCTCTTTTGCTAGTGAGAGTAGAGGTTACATATATACTATATTAACTGTCTTTATTTTATCCAGGTCTGTTTCATGTGTTGTTCTTATGCCATGAATGCTGCTCCTGATATTGAGAATAAACTGTATTTTACTAAGATAAGGCACTAAATAAAGGCACCCTAACATTAAGGTTCACTTACTAAAAAAAACTTGTGACCCTTATTCTGCCTCACATCCTCACACAGAGGTTAGCAGAGCACAAAGTGAGCAGGTAGGGTTTACTTTGAGCTGTTGAGATGACTGAGGGTTAGAAGAGGTCAGATCATTGTAGTAGGTGTCAGCATCTATTAGAAGAGGGATTATTGCTGAAAGCCCTGTGAGGTGCCTCATTTCTTTGTGCTGTATTTATCAGTTTCCCCCCACCCACAACCTGCAACTAGATCTACATGACTAATGGGAGAGGGAAAAGGAGGCATGAGCAAATAAAATGAGTAAATATTTCCTGAGACAAAGAGCAGAGGTTTTCTTCTTTAGCCTTAGGGCCAAAGTAGTATAATCTACAAAAATGCCCCAGAAAATCTGTGAAGTGGCTCTCTACTTATAACTGCCAGTGGCAATGAGCTGCTATGGATGCAAAGCAGCTCCTGAATGCTGCCAGCACCCATCTGAGGGTAAGCAGAAATGTTACTTAGAAGTTTAGAGAGATGTTGTTCTCTTTGGCTTGAAATTCCCCTTATTTATTTTTTCCAGTGTTTTTACCATGTGTTTCAGAGTGATGAGAAGCAAAGTCTACATTTTCAGTCTGTGATGTTTCCTAACTCCTACTGGCTCAGGGCTGTTGTGTATGTGAATAGTGGCAAGACATGAATCACAGCAGCTGTCCTGCAGCACTCTGTGATATGGGAGTGAGCTAAGATAGACAAGAACAGGGCACCATTGCTTATGCATCCAACATGAGGTCTTCTAGCTCAACAAAGACTGAAATTCAAACGCTGGATGGGTAACTCAGTAACTGCATATTTTATACATGCAAAGTGTTTTTAAAGATGGAGTGAAAAATTCAGAGATTCTGTGAAAATATCACATATTTAACTGCTCAGTAAAAATCAGAATCAAGGAGAAAAAAATATTGTGTGGAAAAACAGGGGCAAAAGCTGGAAATCTGGTATCTATCTGCTCTGTGAACTCTGACATGCTGAGGTAAAATGCTGGGATAAGGGAGAATGCCAGCTCTCTGAGGTGCTGCACAGACTCCTGTGGTCATGGGCTCAAGTTCTCTTGTTGCTGTTTTCTCCAGGACCCACGATAGTGCGTGACTGAGTTCTCTGAGTACAATGTGGCTGCCAGGATAGGTCAACAAACAGTTAAGAGTGAGGTCTGCTAATTTCACCAAGATCCCTGGACGCCCTGGAGATTACAATTTGAGAGGTATCCAAATAAAACCCAAGGACATAAAGTTAGGAAATGGGTTAAATTTCGTATCTGAATTTGTAGATCTTAATTCTCTAAGAGGGGAGAAACTAGTGCATTGGATTTTAACAAAGCAATCTATGGAAAATTCCAATTTTTGACTCTGATAGCTGAAAATCACTCTCTACCTATAAAACAGGACTATGAAATTTATGTACATAGATATGGTTTGTGTCTCTCCTTTTAAGATTTTTAGAATGAATCTTTATTTTTTAAACTTCTTTGCATCTGCCTGCCCGTATTTCAGTCTATTTCTCACACTCTGGAACAGAATGGAGTACACTGCCTTCTGTATTAGTGTGTGTTGGCTGAGAAGTGTCAATGTCATTTTTCTTATCCCGTTGAGACTGGATGAGTTGAACCAGAACTTCCTCAGAATTTGCTTATATCATTGTTCGTGTAGGATGGCTGATAGTAGAAGTTCCTTTCCAGAAGGGCCAAATAGGAAAACAAACCTCTTTGCAATTATGCAATGCTCACATGGGAAAACCAAAGCCCCTCTGTTTGTGTTGCGTCTCAAAGCAAGGAAAGATCCGTCCACTAAGGGGAGATAGAAGTCCCTAAAATTTTCATTATTAATGTGAATACCATTTAAATTTAAAAAAGAACTTGAAACCAAAGATTTCTCAGTAAAAATGAAATATTTTTCAGAGAAGTATACATGCTTTTAGAGAAAACTATCTTTTTGCCAAAATAAAAACAGCCCCACCTAATAAAAAATTACCCCACCTAATGACTATTCCTTTTTGTTTCACCATCTTCCTAACTGAGAACAAAGCATTAAAAAAGCACAACAGGAAACCCTTTTCCATACAGATACCAGTAGGCATAGACAAGGTAGACGGTTGGCTGCTGCCAGTAAATCATCAATTAAAACAAAAAATCCAGATATTCCGTCCACCCTAGAGGGCCTGGGAATATTTTCTGGGTGCTGCAGCCGTTGGAGGACTGGAAGGTGCCCATGGGAATAGACAAAAAGTTTCATTATCAACTCTGTCTCTTCTGCTTCTCACAGGATGCCTTTGCCTTAGTTAGAGCAGCAAGAGCTAGGCAAGAGCCTATCCTTTTGGGGTGAAATTCCTTTTTCTTTTTTTCTCTTCTGAGGTGCTTAAATTGGCTTTTCTTTGTGTCTTCATTCAGATCCCTCCTAGACACAGCCTAATGATCAGGAGGATGGTGGCACTAAGCTGTCCCACATATGTGGCCATTCCTATAATCTGGTGCCAGAACAGAACATCGAGGAATTTGTCTTCAGAAGATGCACCAGGAACAAGGTGTCCATAAACATTCAGATTTTCATGCCAGAAAAAAAAAAAGTTTCTTGGAATCATTTTCATCCTTTGCGGGGAATAACACTATGCAGAGGATGGGTAGAGAAAAAATCTGAAATTAAAAGATAAACTTAAATGTTTATGGGTGGCTGTTCCTGCAGCCTCTCCAGAAAGGGAAGGTGCAGGTGCTTATGGACAAGCTGAGTTGGTGCAGTGGTGGGGAAGAAGATGAGAGGCTAGAAGGAAAAAGGGAAGGGGGAAAGGGCTTGGGAATTTGAAATCCTCAGAGGTGGGAAGAAGACAATTTAAAGGACATCTAATGGGAGGTTCTTAGGCTGGATAAATATCTCTCTGTGGTCAAGTATATCTGACATTTTCTGCTATTATAGTGTGGTTGAAAGCTGAGGTGGAACATAGGAACCATTTTGTGCTGGATGCATGCTCCAGGGAAAATTCTGCATGATAGTGAAGCCTGTGCAGCTACAACATGAAATACTCCTTATGCCTGGAAGCACAGAGTAACCATGTATTTTATAAAGTTCTCATTGTTGTAGAGTCAGAGAGACACAGCTGCACTCCTTTCCTTTGAGACCTCTCAAAAAGGAAGGAAAAGCCTATTCATTTCACCATGATGGGTACACAGTGATGTATTCCCATTGGTTCCAATAGATGCAGTATCTTATATCTTTCCCACAGAACTGGAAAATGCACATCTAAGCAAAATTGCAACCCACCACTTGTTGAGAACATCTGTGAAACTGAGATAGTAAGTAAAAATTCTGGAAGGAGACTAAGATGCAAGAGCAACAAAAGTGTTTGCAAGATGATTAGAAGCAGATAGCACAAGTAATTTTCCCCTTCTCTGTAGTGGAGCTATTGCTTGAATAGAGTCAATTTAATCATTAAACCTGGCTTTCACTCTTACAAACACTTCAGAATATTTCTAAATATTGTTCTCTGAAAGCATTGAAGTATAAATATGGCATCCAGAGCATACGTGCAACAATATTTTTAAATGTGGACATATTTTTTTGTGATGTGAAAAAGGGGGGAACTATATCATTGCTGGGTGTTAATATCTGCTTTTAGCTTTGACTACACACAGGTGACACAGACAGCCTGATCCTGTCTGCTGTTGAAGGCTCAGTCACTCACTGAAGTCAACAGGAGTTAAAGGTGATGTCAAGGTCTGTTTGAGCAAAATAATAAAGATTATATATTAAAATGCATATGTCACTATATTTTTTATATATAACATATAGCAAAGTATTAAAGATTAAATGTATTCATTTCCCAGGAAAGTCAACGGGAATTAAGGTGCTGGATAGTTCCTAGATGTCTGTCTGCTAAGATTTGTGTTGGGCTCGCTGCCCCTCCACCTCCACTGAACTTAGCAGAACAGAAATTCAGTATTTCCTGGAGTAAGGATGTTTTATTACCCAATATTAATATATGTCTCTAAAAATGGTGGGAAAGCTGAAAGAATTTTCAGCTGTATCAAATTTGAATAATATCTCATTGCTATGTAGACTATAGGGCAGCTGAACTTGAGCCTGCTGGAGTCAGTGGATAGACTCCAGCTGAATTAAATGGGCTTTGGGTCAGATCCAGAAAGGCAGTAGGGAATTGCAATCAGACAGCTTAAACTTACCATAAGTTTGTCTTGGAAATTCTACTTAGAAAAGGCTGTCTCATCTGGACACAGAAAAACTCCTGAACTGCTCTCTAGTAATAGATGCTCTCATTTTTATAAATGTGAGTAGCTTTTGCACTCAGCATGATCTAGGACCTGGACTAATCCTAAATGTATGGAATTTGATTAACAACAGCAACATCTTCACTGGTGTAACATTTACTTTACAGGCTCTAAAGGGCACTTTGACACGCACAGTGAATTTGGACTGGTGGGAGTTTTAATTAAATGATAATTTAACAGACTTCATTTCACGCATGTTTACCAAAAATGAGAACACAGTAGGAACTCTGAGAAAGATAATTACTAATCACTTTTGAATATTTTCAGTCTGTGTCTAGTGATGCTATTGGTTTCATCAAACATGTTTTGAGAACTCTGTATGGCTTTCCTCATGCGATGGACATGTCAAAAAAGCCGTGTGCTTTTAAAATGTATTATTCTAGATTTATAACTAATTTTACTCTTGTGTTTGACTTAGATATTGTAATACATTATAAAACAAATGTAGGGAGAATATTCCCAGTTTTCTTTGTAATTTTACTCAGTGTTTTTCTGAAGGAGGCATGCACTAAAGGCGAATTCTTTCTCTCAGTTCTAATCAGACTGTCTTTTAAAAGACATTAACTACAGTAGAATCTTTCATAAATATGAAAAATCAGTTTGCTTACTAAAGGAGTAAAGTTTTGGCATAATAATAATAATAATAATTAAAAAAGTAATCTTGCCTCAATTCGATTTTGAGTGTATGTAAGCAAAAGGGAAGGAAGTAAGAAAAGACAACATGCATTAAAGAAGTTTTATCTTAGTTCAAAATACTAATTTTTTCCCTATTTAATTTCAACAAAGAAAGAAAATATGTTCTGTCTGGTTTCAATACTTATTGTGACTCATAAAATAACCTAATATTAGGTAACTTTTTCCTTAGACTGTGTAATATGAAAATAAGAATGGGAAAAGAGTAGGATGGAATAAAGATAGTAACACCAAGTCCAGGTTTAACAGGGTAATGTTTAAGGGCATTATAAAAATACATCAATGATTTATTTTACTCCAGAATATCTTACACTTATGTAAAGTTTATTAACTATAAAGGTATTTTATACTATTTCACATCACATATAACATTTTAAAATAGTTTTCCAGGACTCTACATCTGTACCACACTATACAGCACACAGATGGAAGGGTGCTGTAAGTATTTCTTTACAGGTGTGTAAGTCATAGGGCTGATGAGACAGGACCTGCATTGCTGATGAAGTGGATGAAGCAGATGACCTGTGATGGTGGAGTTCCCTGTGAAGGGAGTTGGAGCCTTTGGCTGGGATAATACCTTGCCAGTGTATTATCCATGGCAGCAACGCTGGCTTTGGAGACAGGGCAAGTTTCACCTGGTTGGTCTGCAGGATACGCGGTGAGACCACAAAAGATGAGAAATAGATTTCTGCTTCTACTCTCTAAAGCACAGCTTCCAGTTGGCAACTCTTGTGAAGGCATTCTCAATTTTGGTGTCTCTTGCTGGACAGAATTTAGTTCACAGATGCAGTACAGGAGTTTTGGTGTTTAACTGGTGGGATGCTTTCAGATGTAGGTCATGGATTTCCACTAAGTCTCACCTGTGAACCTTTTCATAATGACTCTATTTGAATCTGTTTGCTTATAGATATTTTTTATGATGTGTTTGGCCTTTTTATTTTTTTGTGTCCAGTAGAACTTTTCCTGCAGTTAAAGCACTCATATAATCTCCCTCCCCTTAGACTCTTTGTTGTCCAGTAAGTGGTGAGTTCATGCTGCAGTCTTTACTTCATTGAGGGTGTTTATATTTTCCTTAAGGTATACCAGACTATCTATGCATAAATTTTATACTTTTGAAATACTTATCTCTGTCAAATCTGGTTGAACTGGACCAATGTATTCCAAAATTATTTGTGAGGTTCATAAATACAGAAAGAGATTATGTAATCCTTCGTTTTTTTTTACCTAGGAAAACGGGTTGAAGAAGTTATTTTTTGAGCATTTTCAACATGATGAAAAGGCAGGTAAGATTCTGAGAGTTATAGCAAAGTTTGTATTTCTTTATTCGTGTAGTTTATAAGAGGCATTCATAGATGCATACAGGTTATCTTGGAGATGTTTATGACAGATGAAAGAAATTCAAAACATTACAACCACAAGTCATTATGAGGGTTTTTTTTTTGTTTCCTTCCTGTTTTTCTTTCCCCCAGATTGTGTGCAATTTAAAATCAACAAATAAAACCACTGTGTCCAGAGGGAGAATTAGCTGTGAGTGAGCAGTGTGGGACAGCAAGACAACTTTTACTTTGGATGCTTTTGCATTCACAGCATGGGAACACAAATATGTGTGGGAACCATGAAACAAACTAACAGATTTTTAACTTCGACATTTGCTTCTTTGTGCCCTGCTTTTGCTTAGATGAAACAGACTGGAAAGCTCTTTTGTACTGTGGATTGTTTTCCCCATGATAAGCTTTGGGAGAAATTTTATGTAATTTTCTTGGGTGCTGCCACTTACGATGATGCCTGCTTTGAAGTGTCATCACTCCTAAATCCAACAGCTGCAGCTTTCCTTTTCCTTTTGAATACAGAAACTAATTTCTCTTCCTAAAGAGCTTTTATTAGTTCCTCTGTCTCATACAAGAAAAAAATGATTTCTCAGATCTCTTTCGTTTTCACCGCTCATGATATTTTCAGTCTCGGAGCCATCTTAGGGGTATTATTTTTTTCTTCTGACTGTGGAAGACATTGTGGGACCGGCAAATCTTTACTGCTAGTCCCTCAAAGCCAATAAGACAGAAAGGGAAGATATGCAAAGATTTTAACAGCAGACCTAGTGACTGGATCCAAATGAAGGCCAGCTAATGAAAAGGGCTCCTGTTCTTCTATAGTCCCAAGCATTTTGCATTGCGACTGCCCCCTCCCCTCTTTCTAAATAAAACCACGTCATACTGGTTGAGATTGTGTCTTTACCACAAGGTGCATCAAAATATTAATTGCGAGGTGTTTGCAAGTGAGCCAGAGGTAAACTCAAATTTTGGAAATTTACAGTTATTTCAGGAACTAGAATGCTCCGTCTTAACTATAAAACACTGTGCCATCACATTTCTGAACTTTGAAGACTTGTGCACCAATTTATCCACATCCAGTTTAGATGAAAATCCTTGAACCGGGTGGCTGCACGGAATGCTGCACACCACAGTGAGCTTACTGTGACAATGGCCAGCACATTTTGAAAAGCTACAGTAACCCTTCTTCACATGCTTAATAAGATGTTCAATCCTTTTTCACCTCCCCAAGAGTCTTATGTAGACTGACAGCATCATAGCTCCTTGTTTATTTACAAAATGTGCAGATTGCAGTCTGCTAATCACAGGCTTTGCAAAACTTATGGAAAGTATGGAGGAAAGGCCTTTAACTCTTTACTCTAGCATGTCTTCTTGTCAATATATATGTGTTCTGCAGAATCTTCATGTCCAAACAAGCATGCTGAAGTATGGACTCTGCCGCTTGTGGAGTATATGTAAATACCTCATATCTCCTTTCAAGGAAGTTATTCCTGGTACTGCAGTGAATATAAATATTTATCACAGTTTCATACCAGCACTTCTGATTCAACTGTTTATATTGGCAGCCTCAGAGGTGACTTTGTATTCGAAGAGCTAGTGATCTTGAACAGGCTTTTTCTGGTTGCTGGTTTGGGCATTGCGCTCAGAGCCGGGGCAGCTGCTGCGTGTGAAGCTGCAGGTGTGCACCGTGCAGCCCTGGGCGCTGTGGCAGGGGAAGCAGTCTGATCTGTCAGGGGAAGATACCTCATTCTGCTCGGTATGCAACAAGAATGTTGTGGCATGGGAGGGAAGAGGGACCTCTCAGTGGAGAGAATCTGTGCAGCACGCAGTTGGAAAAACCTCCCCAGAGACTGCCTGGTGCTGCACAAATGAGGAGTTCCCAGCATGTGGACGGATGGAAGATTTACTCACTATCTATAGTACTCTGGTGACTCATCTCATGAAAACTGCTTTTTCATTAAGCCATTTGTTGTTGGGCCTTTCTTCTTGAGATCCAGAAAGGATCCTACGCCATCTCTCTCTCCCCTCCTTCCCCTACCATATGCAGAAGTCTCTTTTACCACATGTATATTTGTTGTCTCTCCATTACACTGCAAGTTCATAATGACGTTATGAAAATAAAAAAGGCTGTAAAAATGGAAGACTTCTTTGTTTCTTGTATTTTGACCATTTTCTAATTTGCAGACTCTCAGAACTGGTTAGTTTTCCTAGAAACCCTTCTTTCCCTTTATGGAGAACAGATCTGATAATTCAAGGCAGTCTGATTTTTTGTTTTCTGTTTTCCTGTCTCATGTTCCAGCAATGTCTGTCCTCCAAGTTTTCCTTTCATTAGTTGAATTATATGGCTATAGTATACCCAGCAAAAACTTCCTGAACTGTTTGACCTTAATCCAGCAATGTGCTTGATGTTAAGAATACAACTAATCCCAGCAAAATGAATGGAGCTATTAATGAATTTAATCATATTTCCAGGTGAAAGCTGGTATGAATTTTCCTATTGTCGTTGTCCCAAGCTACTTGGTTGTGCAAGCAAAGCACTATAATGAGCCAGCCTTTCAACGTAAAATTTTATTCACAAAATATTCTAAGCATAAGCTAAAAGGAGTACCAAAAAAGACTTTTAAAAACAAGATAAATAAAGTGAAAGAATGACCCGGGGGAACACGGAGGCACATTTCTGATATCCATACAACTGAGAAGCTTAAGGTATTAATGAAACTATCTGAAAAGTCATCTATATCCAGTAACAGCTTTTTTACATAAACTCCACCATGTTCCAGATAAAATATTCTGTTTATCAAGCTGTGTAACACATGAAATACACCATGAAATATACTGTTTTAAGATGCATGCAATTAAAGGTTTGACATAGAATCCTAGAATGGCTTGGTTTGGGAGGGACATAAAAGATCATCTAGTTCCAAACACCCTGCCACGAGCAGGGACATCTTCTACTATACCAGGTTGCTTAAAGCCCCATCCAACCTGGCCTTGAACACTGCCAGGGATGAGGTATCCACAAATTCTCTGGGCAACCTGTTCCAGTGCCTCACTACCCTCACAGGAAAGAATTTCCTTCTAATAACAAATCCAAACCTATTCTCTGTCAGGTTTAAGCCATTCCCCCTGGTCCTGTCACTACATGTCCTTGGAAAAAGCCCCTTTCTAGCTTTATGGTGTGTTTATGATGTGCTGGGCGAAGAACTGGATGAAGGGCAGGCAGGGCTCAGAGGGCTGCAGTGAATGGGCCTGTCTGCTGATGGGTCACCAGCAGCATTTTTTCAGGGGTCAGTTCTAGGGTCAGTTTTGTTCTGTGGTTTTAGCAACAATCTGTATGCAGGAGTTGAGTGCATCATTAACAAGTTTGCTGGTGATATCAAACTGGAAGGTGCTGTTGACTCTCTAGAGAGACAAGAGACTTTGCAGAGGGATCCAGATAGTTGGGAACATTGGGAAATCATTAATGGGATGAAATTTAATAAGAACAGATACTAGATTCTGCACCTGGGATAGAGCTATGCCAGGCAAAAGTACAAATTGGGAGACGAATAGCTGGAGAGCAGCCCTGCAGACAGGGATCTGGGGGTGCTGGTGGATAGCAGGCTCCATATGAGTCAGTTGTGAATTTTATTGCATGTTATTACTGGTTATTATCTAGTGCAAGCTGCCATCTGGGGTCTTTACATGAAGAACTAATGAAGTTGAAAACTATAACATATGAATTCGATTAATGAAAACAGAGCTTTTACAAGTCTCTCCTATAGACCATGTCTTAAGTACATGATTACCTTGTCACAACTACACGACTTTCCATACCAGTTTTGTTGAGTAGTGTTTTTGTTGTGACCAATGCCTCTGACTAAAATGGCAAATTACTTATTTTAGAAATATGAACTGCTACATTAATCACCTTTCAGTCAAAATATCTAGAATGAAAAAAATTTTAGTAATAGTGAAAAACAAGTAGGTATTATCTTTTTTGTCTCTTGTATCTAAAGATATTTTGCAGGTTTTATTAACAACTGAAGAAAATTTGTGCTAATACAAACATTTTTGTGCTATGAGGTAGTTTTGTTCTGCAGAATTTTTCTGATTGAGGCTGATTCTAACAAAGTTGATTTTTGAGAAACAGACACTGTCAGGCAGCAGTAAAAATAAATAATGTACTGTTTGATTCAAATTCTATCTGGATGCAGACTGTTCCCAAATTCTTGTCATAAGTAACACCATCCAAAAGTACTGGTCCTTGCTTCTAGTCATATTCCAAGTGCTTTGGATGTTGGAGTGAACAGTGGTGACTCATTTCAACATAGAGTCATCAGCTGGACCTGCAGTTTAGACTTCAGGAAAGCATTGCACAAATGCCAAAGACACATGTTTATTTGATTTATTTATGTTTGAGGAGAGAAGATTTCTTTGGAACCCCAGAGGAATTGTCTTCTCTGTTTTCTCCCCTGCAACCTTGTGGCCCTTCTGGTCCTTCTGGCCAAGAGGAATGGGACACACCTTTGTGAGCTGCCAAACCCTTATTAGACTGGAGCTGGACTCCCTACTGTCCTCAGCTTATCATGAGAAATACAGAAATATGACCCAACAGATTTAAGCACCTTTGGGAAATTTCCATATAAAATACAGAAAAATGCCTTCCACAAAAGGAAATGATCTTTCTTTTTTAGCTTGTGAACTATATTTAGTGCATGAACCTGTGGTGTGTTAGTTTCTGCAGGGTTCCAGTCTTTTTAATCACTGTGAGGGTCATATATAAATGTACACCTGGGTGGGGAGTATGGTGATGTTGGAGATCTGCGTATTTTATGTATGCCTCCTTATATAAGGCTGATGAAATAAGAATATCCTGTATCCAGTTTCTTCATAATTTTGTTTATGAGTGCTGGTACAATGCATTTGAAAAGCTGTTGTTTTGTGTCACATTCTGACATTCTATCCATGAAGGGACGAGATTCCATATCCAGCATTATAAGCCACCTAGGCTCTCTCAATTTTCTTCCAAATTGCTGTGAATTACAACTTTGTATGCATGACAGCCACTTAGCACCCACACAGACTTGGCTGCTCTGGCCTGAAAATAATTTTCAGTAGAAATAATACTTCTAAGGAGAAGCGATATGAAGCTTGTAAAAAGCAGTGGATTCATTGCTAATTAAGCATATTTTGGGATCAGTTTAGAGTGAGAAGGATACTGGTATAGGCTTTGATCTTGACTGCATGTGCCATCAGGCAGGCATATTTTCCTCTTGCCAACTGAGAACCTGACTGACATTTGTCAAAGTTCACACTTCTGATCATGAATACAGGAACTGTAACCTTGGTAAGGCAGTGAACTATGTCCTCTGACTGAATTGTCCTCAGCATAGTGAAAAGAATGTAAATAATAGTTTTTCACTGAGGGAAGTGGTAGCAGACTTTCAGTCTCTTCGAAGTGTTAATTTTTTGAATTGTTCTTTTTAATACAGAGCCAAAAATTTACATGATACATTGCAAAAATGACAGACGGCCCTACATCATTTTGCAAGTGCAAAAAAAGTCATGACACAGTCCTTTACTCAAAAATTGCTTCTTAATTAAGACATGCAATAAGATTACTATTTAGTTAAATTCCAGGTATCCTAGCAAGCTGTGTATATTAGACATATGTCTCATATCTAAATTGACTTGAATGCAGATGGAAATTTGGAAACATGGAATTTCTTAGAATACTGTTTGTCAGTTCAAATTATTATACTGATGTAATTTAGGGCAGACTCAAACACAGAGTATTAAAGTCTCTAAGGAATAGAAATCTGGCATTTTCTAGCTAAGATAGTTCTAACCATACGTTCATCAATCATCTAAAATTTATTTCTAATGAGACTTTTGAAAATGAAATAAAAAATATTTCAGCATACTTTAAAAATTATTTAATAATTAATGGAGGCATTAAGAGCTTGAGCACAAAATAGTGACCATATGGGCTGAAGAAAGAAATAAACAACAGGGATGTGAAGGGGAAGTGTGCACAGTGGGAAGGTTTGCAGACTCATGGTTGGGTTGCAAGTTACTTTTCTCATCATTTTGAGAGAGAGGCTAATCTGTAGCAATCTCTTCACTGGCTACTGGTTGAATTTGGTTGAATTATTTTGGAAATAAAGACAACATTTGTATATCAACACATAACAATAATTTGCATGATAATGAAGCAGCAATGAGAAGTTTCATATGCTGAAGAGTCAACCAGAAACACTATGACTCTCATGGGTGTTAAGGAACATTTTTTTTTAACATTTGCACTCTTACAAACATTTATACACTATATATCCTCATAGCTTCTCTTCCGCTTTTCTTATCATAACTGCTGTCGTTAAGGTATAGGATTTAAACCTTAACATTACAGTAAAGGTTTTATTAACAATCACTCATGAATTACTTTAGGTACAGTGAAAAGTAAATGTTTCTTCTCCTTTAGGCTCAATAGGAAATATGAAAGTTTTGTTACAGGGTTTTTGTTTTGAGTTTGAGTTTTTCTGGAAGATGGCAACAAACAAATCTGCTCTTCTGTTCTGTGCCAAATTAATGCAAATTACCTCCAGTGGCAAAAAAAATATAACAAATAATTTATACTAATCAAATAGTTTGTTTTAGCTAGGTCATAACTGTTCTGTGATGCACTGTGACATTTCTTGATTGCTTTCCTTATAGCACATTTCTCCTTTCTTCTGCTCATTACTACTTCTTAGGCATTTGTTTCCATCATTGGTGCAAATGCCACTTTAAATTTAACTCTACAGGTAAATGTAAATCTTCCTGTTGTTAGTAATCAATCTCTTTCCATTTAAGTTTTTTGTTGTTTTTTTTTTCACCTTTTAATCTTTTTCCTTTTCTTTTTCGTTTTCTTTTCCTTTTCTTTTTCTTTTCTTTTTTCTTTTCTTTTCCTTTTCTTTTTCTTTTCTTTTTTCTTTTCTTTTCCTTTTCTTTTTCATATTCTTTTTCATTTTCTTTTCCTCTTCTGTAAACATAAAGGCTTAAAAGAAGGTATTTTGCTAATTAAAAAGAGAAAGAAATTTTTGGTTTCTTTTTAAATTTTCACAATTGCTTTATTGAATTTCTTGGAATTCCTCGGCACTCACTGTGCCTGTAGAGAAGCAGAAATAAGAAGAGATTTTGTTGATCTAAGTGTAAAAATTACTGTAGAGGTATAAACTGCTTTCCAACAACTGATCTTTTTAAGCCCTTCATAACAATGAAACTTTTTAAAGAGTTATGTGATAAAGATATTCCCTTCAAGTTTGCAGGATCTGTCTGTGTCACCATAAGCTTGAAAAAACAATCTATGAAGCACGGAAACCTACAGAGTCTGATCTGCTGGAGGAACTAGAAGAGTCTTGAAGTTTGTTATTGTTGTGTACAACTCAAGCAAACAGCAATAGTCCAGAATCAGTAATTTCTTGAGCCGGAAAAAGTAAAGCTGATAAGCTCCAGCCATATCTAAACTAGGTACTCTTATTGAATCTTGCAAGTCCCCTGTGGGAAAGTTGGCAGCATTTCTAAGGTTTGAGAGGAAAATAAGCAGGGAACAATTTGAACCTTAGCCTGATTGAAAGATGTTGTGGAAATTTTCCAGGAAGTGAAAAATAGTAAAAATTAAAATACTCATGCATAAAAATTATTTACTGATAGGTGAAATTTCTCTAGAGGCTTCTCTGATGAAATCAAGCAGTTGTGAGGGCTTGTTCACTTCATCTTAAGTGAGGCAGGTGGGAGATTGCTTACAGCTCTGTGAGGAGGTGTCAAGAAATGTAGCTGAATGCTCAAGAACCAAAAGACAAAGCTCAGAGCACAAAATTCTAATGTTTGTCTTCTGGTTGTGGGTCACATAATTGTGCCTATTTGAAATATGACTCCAATTGCTTATCAGAAAGAGCTCTGGTTCATAGGTTTTACACCTTTTGGGTCCTAGCGTCATACTCTGATATCTAAAAATACCCTTAAAATATCAGATCAAAACGACATCTATGTGGTCCTTCAAGGTTCAGAATAGCTTTTCTTTCTCAGTGTGAATTTCTTATGCTTTTCTATTTAAAAGGTTCTTGTTGTTAGCAGTATCTTTTGCATTTGCATCTACTTTTAAATTTTTCTTTTCAAATAGAGGTTTTATGGGGTACTGAGGTCTACATTTAGGAATGGAATACTGAAGTGGTGCTACTCTGATTGTTCTATAGCTGGAAGGAAGTTTTCTGGTTTGTTCTATATAACAAGGACAATTTTCATTTTATTATTTATTTAATATTTTTCATGCAATATGTAATTATAGTGTTTTTGTTACTCTTGACAAGGCATATTTCCCAGTCTGGTCCTATAGTCTTTTCTGATGTGGTGCTTGTCAGACAATTCATTTACTAATACGTTAGCCTGAAAAATTCTCCAGAAGGGGTAAATATTATTCTATTTTAGAGGAAACAGTTCTTTTTGAATATGTAAGGTCAGGACTATACTACAGGGTAATAATTTTGCTCCACGCTTAGTTATGCCAAATGGTTTGCTTTCTGGGAGATACCATGAATGTGAGGTTTCACTCATTTCATCCATGGAAATAAACTATTACTCTCTTATTTTAATCCTCCAAAATCTTAATAACTTAATGGCTTTCCTTGATACTGAGGAGAATATTAGTAGAAAGGAGGCAGCTGCTGTGCTTGCAGATGTAACCACACACTCAAGTGGACATTTTCCTTCCAGCTGCGGGGTTTGGCTGGCTGGTGCTCTGTCCAGAGAATCTCTGTGTAAGGCAGACACTGTCTCCACTTTATCACACAACAGTTGACGTGTCCGTCTCATTTCCTCAATTACTGTGGTTGGAGGGAGAGCGCACCTAAGCTTCAACAAGACCAGTGGTGGATGCTCTTATCCACTGTGGATTCCGCATGCATTTAGCACATTATATTTCCATGTACGCCAAGTAACAGTTATTTAATTCTACAGGAAATGACAGAAAAATCATACTGTAAAATTTTCTCGATAGTACGTATATAAGCTTTTTAAGGTGATCAGACTAACTGTTCAGCTAGTCTTCTAACTTGCTCCAGGGAGTGGCCAAGACAAGGTATTTCAGATGCAGAGTGTTTTTACTGTGCAATTAAGGAAAAATATTTTTTCTATCTCTAGTCAGTGTAGAGATAACCTTATTCAGTGTATTCTAAAATCTAATCTAAATGTTAAATTCCAATCTAAGGGAAATATTTATGCTCTTACATTAGTCAGTAGAAAAAACATAGATCCAGGATGTTTTTCTTTCCATGTGTGATGCACACTTTCTTCAGAGTGACACAAGTCATATTCCAGAAAATTTATCTCAGTTGCTTACAGAGTGATCATAAATTATTAGTTAGTCCACATATTTACTTTAAGATAACTAGAGTTAAGTGAAATTAATATTGAGATAATCCTTAGTTAATTATTCTAATCTAATAATTGTGTTAGCAATGAAATTCTGAGTCTGTTAAAACCAGAAAAAGGATTTAATGAAGCAGCAGATTACAGAACAAACAAGGAAAATGTGCTAAGAGATATTCACAGGGCTGTTAAAAAGCTATAGTATTGCTGAGGTGGTAAATCCAGCCAGGTATCTTATATTGCATGGGAAGACCAAAAAAAATTAAAAGAAAAAAACGTCTAAAAGTAGGAAATATGATGATATTGAACAGTACATTACAACAAAAGAAAGTGTCTTCATTCCATATTTTATAGTGAAAAGAAAATTAAAATATTTTTCTCACTCACTTTCATCAGAGTCCCTAGCTAGATCCAAACACAAGAATAAATCTCTGACTTATTCTCTTTTATATTTTCTGCCTATATTCCTTAGGAAGTTCTACTACTTGAAGATATGCTTTGGTTCAATTCCCATGAATGAATATATGCTAAAAAATTATATGTGCATTTCAGAACAGGAAGAACAGGTTAGGTATAGATATAAATTTTAAATTCATAGTTAATAGGACCTTTCAGCCAAACTGTGTAGTACCAGTGACAGGAAGTCTCACAAGTAACCAGATAAATCTCTAGCTCTTGTCCCAAAATTGAAAAGGAAAATATGGAGAGAATTGCTTCTCACACTAGCTCAAGACTTCTCTCTCAAGGCTGAATTAAGCATTAGGTAGACTATAACAAACTACAGAAATATAGAATCATCAAAAGTTTCCGTAGTTTGAAATTTTAAAGATCGCCTAGTCCAAGCCCTCTACTTTGGGCAGGGGCAGCTTTCACTACATCAGGTTGCTCAAATCTCCACTGAAACTTGGACTGTTCCAGGGATGGGGCATCCACAGCTTCTCCAGCCAGGCTTCAATTCCTGTAAGCCAGGCAAAGATACTAAGAGACCTGCATGGATGAACAAGGAGGGATGTTTCAGATGGACATTTCTCTATTTGATAAATATTTAAATAAAAAGTTTCACCTTCTCCTTTGACCGTACCTTCTATGTTTTTCATCTAATGTTGTAGCACAGAGAGCTTTCCAAAATATATGTCAGTTTCAAGGAAAGGGCATAAGAGAGTTCTAATTTATGTGTTCATTCTTACTACATCAAAGACTAAGAAAGGTTGGACTTCATCATTATGACTAAGTGGAGTGAAAAAAAGACATGTTCAGCCTGACAGCACTGGACTTTCTAGACAATATCGTACTACAGAAAACCCTCAAGACCACTTCTTTATTATATTCCTATGCACAGACTCTAAAACTAGATATTGAGCTGCTTATTCCACTCTTTTTGCTGAATGTCATGTGTCTTTCTGCAGGTTGGTTCATTTTTTAAGAGACACAGAGAAGAGAGGACTTTACTCACAGCACCTCTCTCTAAATTAGCATTTATGTCCCTGCAGAGGTCTGGAAACACAGAGTGTGCTAAGCTGTCAGTAACTGCCAGCTTGGCAAGATCAGATTGTTTTGTCTGTTTGTATGTGCCTGTTAGACTGGGCTAAATGCTTCGTTTCTGCCACATCTACAAGTCACCATATGGTCAGCATATGCAGTCATCTCTATGGGAGACTCAGGATTGTTTTGTACCACTTGTAGCTCTTCTTGGAGGAGAAAGAGGGAAGATTCACAATATAATAATATCTTGTATGCATCTGTACTTTCCAAGAGGTCATAAGATGAGTTTGGAACTGTGAGCTCCTAGCCTGAGTGACAATTCAAAAGAAAAATATTAGGAAAAGAAACCTTAACTTTATTCCAGTGTGAACAGATACACACCCTCCTACTGATTTCCCATTCTCACCACCATCAGCAAGTTGGGATTTTATGAGGTATCAAATTATGGAAAAAAAAAAAACAAAAAAGAGAAATAGATCTGATACAAACACCCTCTTCCAGAAATGAGGGTCAGACTTTTGGTCATGAAAAATAGAGTTGCAATATTGACACTTAGACAAAAACTGTTTAGAGGAAATATATTCATGTCTGAGCTTACTTTGAAAAGGAACGTTTTTATGCCTCCAGTGTTACTGCTCTCAGGAAAGAAAAAAAAAGAGGAGGCTTATCAGATTATGGGTCTGTTGGGACCAAAAGAAAAAGCAGACTTGGCTTGATCAATGTCATGTTTTCCAAACCTGAAGTGATACATTAACTGTGTTTTCAAAAAGATGGTTATTACTAGGAAAGCAAAATCTGACTCATAAGTTGGTCTCTTGCATAAGCAATGCTGATTGCAGTTTATATCAAGGATAACCTTTACACTTCTCCAGCTGGGTTATCTAACAACAAACTCAGTGCCTCACCTGGAAAGTTCCTAGTTTCATAGATATCTGTCCACACACTTGTAGACATTTCTGGGGTGCACTTGGACTGTGCTTTATAGAGGTGTAAAATTGTGAGGAAAAAGAAACTGTCCACTGCTTGAATAAGCTACATGGGAGCTAAATGTTTTCCTGTCCTATTTTACTCTTAAATTACAGCATAAAACACATTGAGAATGGATTTACTGTCTCTAAATGTATTATGAGAAGGGGTCCTATTCTGCTTCCGTCAGGAGGCTGAGTACTGCTTTAGTTTGTCTGGAAATCCTAGGAAACAGGCTAGTCCTACACTCAGGAGGGAAGTATGATCTTGGAGGCCACACCTCCTGTACTCTTTGCTACTCTCCTGGGTGCTGGCCCAGCTCCAGAGCATGCTGGCAAGAACACTATTTTGTTGTATATTTGCAGTATTTTCTGAATTTCAGTAAGGTAACATCCTCGCTTTGGCTGCTCCCGTGTCAGACCCACATACTCCATGTGAATGGCAACCCACAGGGGCCCAGAGAAGCTGACTTTAGTCATGGAATGGACTGTAGTGGTGCAACCCTTCCCTGCTAACTTAAACCTGAGCTCAACTGCTGAATGAACAAGGATGTTACCACTGTTGGGTGGATGGTGACAATGATGATGATCATGATATTATTCTTATTCTTATTTTTATTCTTATTCTATCATCTACAGCAAAGTTCATCTTCTGAATAACTAACCTGATTAATTTCATTTATACTATAAGGTTTGAGTGAGTGGGTTTCCATGAAAGAAAGAGGAAAGCTTTTTCAGCTACAATATAGAGACATTAAGGAGAAACAAAGCATACTAGTGGTAAAGTCAGTATTCTCATGTTAAATACCTCCTCAGGTTTAAATAATGAACTGCACACTGTAAAGTAAGGCACTTTCCTGTTGGAGTTTCTCTATATTACTCAAATAATGAATATTCCTTGGATTAGAGGAATTATTTAGAGATGCTATGACTTTGAGTTAGTCTTCCCAAATATCTGGTGACTGGCCTGATCACTGAAATCCTGCCTGGTTTTAGGTTGTGCTCTGCATATATAATCAGTACATTTTAAGGGTTTTGGTTGTTCTGTGATATAGAGTGAAAGTATGCAATCAAAATGAAAACATTCCTTCCTAACCTGACAAAAACCAAGGCATTTTCTTACTTTGGTGCAAGTGTTCCTCACTTGTACTCATGTAACTAGAACCAGGATCTAGCTCTAGAATGGAAATACCAGATGACTAGAAGATCTGAATATCCCCCTTCCGATGGAGATCATCTCAGTGGTGATCTCACAGGCATGTAAAGTTTGAGCTTGGTCCAAGTTCTCGTGCTTTATATTTAATGTAAAAAAACCCTTCGCCGAAATTATGCAATGTGGAAAATATGCACTTTTTAGGTATACCCTGACAAATGTGATTTATTATGGTTATTAGCATATGCACATATTTGCAAGGAAAATGGAGCTTGGCTTCAATGGTACATGTCTTCTGATTTATTTTGTAGGTGTACTTTGATGCTTTTTTTAATCAAATATTTGTAAAACCAATGATGAATGAATATCACTTCACCAGTTTAAGCATTATTCCACCCAGGACACAGAAAAGCTGATAGTTCATTTTTAAAGAGAGAATTTTTAATGGGAATCAGATTAGGCTGTGATTTTTCCAGCACTACACATATTTATTAGCATAGGTAATGTTTTCACAATCAAGATATTCTTTCATCAGTAATGAACAGAAACAAGAGAGGCTTTGCCATAAGCTTTTATATAGGTTACAAATTTATTAAAAAGTTACACTCAGGCTGATATATTTGAAAGTTTATGGCTTAGCTAATCTTTTCTGTCTTTTCTCAGGAGTAACTAGCAATTATAGGCTAATAGTTACCTTTACTATTCATCACTTATGACAGTGAAGATCAGATTGATAAAAATTAAATAAGAAAGGTCTGTTTACATTCTCTATTACTACAGCTATCTGTGTTCAGGGAAATGGTCCAGGTAATTTGTCTGATTTCCCTTCATTTTTCCAACTGTTTAAAAAGGCTACTCTAAACTAATTGTTTTTTCTATTGGTGAACATAGAAAGACACACTTCCTCCAGGGGAAACTATTTCAGACAGATGAGAGAAGGTGAATCATTCCACTGACTACTGAGAAAACATGAAAAAGGAGGCTGGGCAAGACATCTTAACTTTGCTAAATAAATCAATTTGAATTCTACTTTAGAGAGGAAAGGCAATACTTTTTATTAGTCTAGTATTTCTAAAGTCTTGAACACAGGATGGAGGTGTCCATGTACAAAGTGAAAACTGGATATACCAAACTCAGTATTACTTCACAGTAACTTGCTCCACAAGAAAAAGACCCCAACCCCATCCTTGGGAGTGTAGCCAGAAGTAACATTTCTATATTTGCACCTATTGAAATGATAGTTTCAGGAGGTGATGTTTCTGTCACACATTTTCTCTTTTGGAGCAGAAAAGTTTTTTTCCTTCACTAACCTCCTTGTGTGTTCTTGGTTAAGGACAGTGCACAGGTGCCTGCCTAGGTGTGACACTGGGGTTATGTGTGGTAGCAAGTTATTTGTTGGTGCCATGGACTTTTTCTTACATCGTTAACTTTTGTTTTTACTTTAGTGTGTCAGTTACTGAAATTGGGAGAGAATGCTTTCATCTGTCTTCTGTGCAATTTCTTTTCTTTTTTTCAGGGTTTGAGGACCCTAGGTTTAAACAAATACTGGGTCTATAGAGAAAAGTCACACCTCTGTTTGTCTTACAAAGTCAAACACTTGGAAACACTTTTCATTGCACCCTGAAAAACAGAAGGCGGATCAAGGTGACATGCCAGTCCACACGGAGCTAAGAAACAAGACACATTTCTAAGCTGTTCTTTTATGTCCCCACAGATCTTTTTGCTTTTTGGTCTCTGTGATTTCCCCAGGATAATTTGCTTGCAAAAGACCTACACACATTGAGGGGTAGGTTTACAGGAAGAAGAGCAAAGAGATCTTTGATCTTGTTCTGTGCTAGCATGAGCAGAGGTAACACAAGCCTACCTCACCATGTGACTCAGATGCTGATGGAAATGTGATAGTCCTTCAGCCACACTGTCCCATCAAGCACACATGCCTTTCTTTGGAATTGTTGTCCTGTGCTTACGGCTAGATAATTGTACTGAAGCCATTTCAAAGATTTTATATTTTGCTGTTCAGAGTGCACACTCTTGAGCTATTTTGGCACAAGTTTGCTCCCAAAGCGATGTTGATCTTCTATTATACTCTATTTAAAATGTAACTGAAATAACTGCATGTCTGAGAAAAACATAGTTGATTAACTTACTTGAAAAACAGGGCCAAACCAGATATTTTCTACAATCCTTGAAAAATTTTATTTTCGATCAGTCAGGTATTACATTGTGATAAAACCAGTTAGCAAGAACTAAACCTTGTACTCAGTTTTGTTTTACATGTTTCTGAAGCAAGTTAGTAAGGATGATGAAATGATATGCCACTTCCCAAGTCTAGCTAGAACAAACTGTTTGGATGAAGTTCTTAATGCCATGATTTATAAATCCTATACTGGCTGTTCTCTGGGGAAGTTCTAAAGGTACAACTCTGGGAAAAAATAGCAAAAAATCAATTGCCTGTGACCCTATGGGTTCAGTGCACTGAGAGGTCATATGTTTCAGAGCTCTTTCCTCTCAGTGCTTGCCTGCGCTGTCTGTGTGCTGATGAGACCTGTTGCTCTGCCAGAAGAAAATTCCTTTGTCTGAAGGTAGTGCTGGAATTGGAGGTCCAGCCCTAAGCCATCTGCTCATGAATCAGCTTCTCATATTGCTCCATTGCTCTTTTACCTCGAGCATTATGTTAAGCCTAACACATGTTAAATGGTGATTGAGAGGATTGTTTTAATCCTGAGTTAACTAAGACTCCTCCAGTGACACTTCTGCAGAAAGTTGTTCGTTGTAAGTGTATTGTCTGTTGGCTAAAGGAGTGCCGCTATTCAACCCCCTCACTGCCTCAATGAGGTAAGGACTTGAGTATGTTCAAACTCAAGGCAGGCACGAAAATGTGGACAGAAAAAGAAAACAGTTTGAAGAACTCCAGTCCTCAGTAATAATCCTGTTGTATGGAAGAATCTGCCTGCTGTTTAGTGTGTCAGCTGCCTGGTCCCTTACTGTGGCAAGGGGTTCACCTCACAATACTTGACCTGGCTGCTACCTGAGACATTTTGATAAAAAGATGCTTTGTAAAAAGCCATGAAGTTTCATGTAAACCAACCACCATCAAAAAACATGGAAAAGTGGTGCTGTTCTGCAACACTTTTAACAATTCCACGGAAACATGACTTGAATAACACAGAGCAAAATTATGAAAAAAAAACTAATTGAAGTTAAGTATAAAATTTAACTGCAAAATCCACAGTTTAGCCCTGTAAAATGAGTAGTTAAGAAAAATGAAAGACTACTAGGAATGTATTATTTCCAATCACTGCTGTGCCAAATCTAAGCATGCAGATAGTGTGTTTGTGAAAGATAGTTTCAAAAGTCACATCGTCAGGTTGTAAAACAAAAAATAAGACAGACTTATTCTTTTTGAAAAAGATTTCTTATTTTTGAGAATTTTCTTGTGCCCGAAATTTCCATTATATTATTTCTTTCTATGTCTGGGAATAAAGTTCATCTTACATTCTCCCTCACTTCTCCACTTGAATTCTACCATCTATGCTTCTAATTGTAATACAAATGTGAGAGTAGCTTTCGGCAGTAAAATATATGAAGTGTCATAATAATTCTTCGTTGAACTTTTTCCAGTGTACATCCCTATGAAGTAGAAAATATATCTAATGATCAGATTAAGAGTTTCCATTTATCAGTTACAATTACTAATGAAAAATTTGTGGCTGTTATAAATCTAAAGAATTATTTTGCAAGTGAGTTCTTCTAGAGAGTTTTGATAAAATATGCCAATATAAAGAGGAAGGGTACAAGCACATGGTTACAAACCAGGATCTTGTGGGAAAAATCAATTCTAGGAAGCCTGTTGATTAAAAAAAATATTTTTTATTATGAGTGATAACTTTTGCTCCTTTTTTCTATTGCAATGACATGTGAACAGTTTTTTAGCAATTTCCCTCATTGTGAATTCTTTATATGGAATGTAAAAAACAAAAAACAAGCCATGGCATATATATATACCACTTGGATTTGTACACGCAAGGAGAGATGAAGAAAAACCGTCCTATAATGACTGAAGAATCACTCACGTCAAATTCAAAGACAATTAGCATATAATTTAATGCAAGGATGAAAACTCAATGTATTAAGAAAGAGTAATTAAATGTTCTGCATTTCATTACTCCTGAAAACATGGCAGACCAGGACTAAAATTTTGATAATAGCTCCTTATAATCATGTTTTTCTTTCCATATTATAAGTTTTGCTACAGTAGGTACTCACAAAGTTTACGTCATGCAAATGCACATTTGAAAAAGAAACAAGCAAACCTTAATTACACTTTATACTGGTTTTTTTACCATTCTAATCAGTAGCCTGAGATGCCTTTGTTATGTCATATATCAGCTTGTCCATATCACACAACCCATAATTATAGTTTTCAGTTGCAGTGAAATATGTGGTAAAGTATTATGTTTTTATAATTTATTTCTCTCCGACTTTGAAAGCACACACCTCTAATTATATCTGCCAATACGCAGCCCATAATTGTAAGAATATCAAAATTCCTGAATGATGCAAACATTTTCTCGACAGCATATGAATAGATATCACAGAACAATGCCATAAGGGAAACAAATGCATTGGTAAAGCCTCTAGTTTTGCTGTTTGACATTTTCTTTAAAATCAGAGACTGCTGGGGGTTTCTTTTAACTTGATAATTTAATTATAAAAAAGAAATTTTCAGATTCAGAAAAATCTGAATTTGATGCAAGAGTTTTGGCTTTCTTTTTGTTCCATAGAAAGCAGTAGTTTGCAATTTAATTTACAGACTAGTTCCTTGAGTCAAAACTAGCCATGGCTAACCCCATCCCCTGCAGTGAATCAGGCTTTTGTAGTTTACCCACGTCTTCAAATTGTTGGTGCACGTGGGATAAATCCTTTAGTGTTTGTCTAAAACAGGCAGCAGTGATGGTTCATTACTATAAAGATGGGATTAATCAGTAGAACGTTGTCATCTGAAACAACCTGAACCTTACAGAATGACAAACTAATGGAGTGTTTGAGGCTGGAAGACACTTTGGAGATCATCGAGTCCCTCTGCTCAGAGCAGGGTGGGTTACAGCAGGTTGCTAATGGCTTTTTTCAGCTGGCTTCTGAGTATCTCTGTGTACGGAGACCCCACAACATCTGTAGGCAAGCTACTTCGGTGTTTGACCATCCTCACACTGAAACATTTTTTTCTTTTTTTAAAATGGATTTTATTGACCCATGCTGACTACTACCTTCTTGTCCTTCTTATATTCAGAAATGGCTTCTGAAAGGAATGGATAGTCCAGCAATGTGGATGATGATGTAAGCAGGATTAAATTAGTGACCTATGTTTTGTCATGTAATGACATGTTCCTAATGTAATTCATGTCTTTGGTGTGATTTCAGAAGGACTTTTAAGAAATGTGGAGGTAAATGTGGATGCCTTATTTCTGTGTCATAGATGAGGCCAGGAGGTCGATTCCTGTGATTACTCCATGTAAAATAGCCAAGCCTCTAGATTCAACTTTCATCAAGAAAACTATTGTTTATAAGAAATTCTAGGTGTACTTCAGACACCTGTGGAATTGGGCTGGTTTTTTCTTTCCTTTTTCTTTACATTATGGCAGAGGTTATAGTTTGCTTAATTTGAACCTGTTGAAGTGCTCAATCGAAGCACAAGTTGAAGGCTTATCCTTGGATCTGTGAAATGGCTTGTCAGAGGGATTGAATTTTTGTTGTAACATACAGAATCGTTGAATGTTAGGGACATTTGTGACAGGTATGAACTGTCATAAAAATATTTTGTCTGTGGACTGCATGGATCATATATTTTCCTTCTTGGGGATTTGCCTGTTAAAACAGAAATGGTTTGTGAAGCACAAAATTTAAATCTACTCTCTTCCCATCAACAAAATTAGAAACATTCTTTGCTAAATCCCTAAGTAATTCAATGACACTTAAAAAGCAGTTTTATAGGGCAGTAAGTTGTTTAAAAAGTAAAGTACAGATAAAATAACCATTTAATTTGCTAAATCACCAACACAAACAATAGCTAATTTTCAACTGGTTATACTAATTAGATCCAGGCTTTTAAAAGCATGGAAAGAGCAAATAACAATACTAATGTAGGGTAGCACGCTTGTTCAATTACTGAAGAAAGTGCATTACATAGGATAAAAAGTGTGGTATCAATTGCTTTTATTTCCCCAATAGTTATTCTAATTTGCCTTTGGTGTTACTTTTTCTATTTATTTTTAGAGCCATTACAATTTATGCTTTTTATTAAAATCTAAAATAAAATAAAAATTGCATTATCACCTAAATTTCAGGCAAAACTTCATCTGTTTTTATGCTGTGAGCCACATTTACAGGTTGTGAGCCCCAGGCATTTGCAGACTTAGTAGTCAAAGACTTTGGATTCACATGCCAAGTAATATATATATATTTCACCATCTGAAATTTTAAGAATATACATGAATGGATGCAGAAAACCTGGCTGATAATTTGATGAAGAGAGCCGAGCTGGATTCAGATGGGTCATCTTTAATGCTCTTTAGCTTTAGTAGAATAAGGTGTTTTGGGAAGAAATAAACATTTCATAAAGTTATATAAGTTTCAGCTGAATCCCCATGTGGATGGCTCCCCTGAGATCCAAAGGAAAAAGAAAGAGGTAAGAAACCAATGAATCATCTTCTAAATTAATTTTTATAAAGTTGCTTAAAGCATCAAAACTGCAAAGGTTTACTTTCATACTTTAATTACATTTCACCAAAGATATTGTAGCCATATGTCTCACAACACGAAATTTAACCATCTCAATATGGTGTTGGAAGGAATAATTTTTAAAAAGAGACAGAACTCCAAGTAACTATTCCTGTTAATTTTCAGAAGTGTTTGAGAATAATATTTATATTCTCATTTTTGGAGAAGGTGTGAAATGATCCTTAGGCATGAAAAGCTTGAAGAAGCACTGCAGTTTATAAAACAATATAGTAAAAATATCCTGGAAATGATCCCCCACCCCTCACAAAAATGCTTCATGGAAACCAAAGCAGGAGAATATTTGTAATTTAATTTGCCCCTCTATTTCTGCTTATGTTATAGCCTGGAGAAATAAGCAACTCTACTAGAAAAAAAAATATTTTTCATTCTTCTTATTAATTGTTAAAGCTTGAATGAATTCATAACAATATTAATAAGAAAGGTTCTTAAAAGATCTTATAATCAATTCATTGCTCTTTTGTAGAGATTTGAAGCAACATTTTGAGAAAATATGCTTCTGGTGAGCTTGCATTTCTTTAAAAAATCCACCCCAATTCTTCTTCCAAAAATCTATTGAAGCACAGCATTTAAAGAGAGACCATATTTTGAGAAAATACTTTAAAAAAGAATTAGAATTCGATTATCATTTTACAAGATACATATATATATATATGTATAATTTTCTTAATTTTCAAAGTGTAAATATGATCTGTATGTTTTTTCCAAACCTTGTTTCTGTTTACGAGAAAAAGGTCAAATTTTTTTTTCTTGAAAAAGAAAGATTTTGAATTTTGAAAAGTGAGATGCTTTAGTCATCACAGGAGTGTTTCTAACCATGGGTTTATGGGTAGCTGGTGCTATTGTTCCTTTAGCTTACTCACCAGTCAAGGGATATAAATAAGGACTGTCCATTTTACATAAGAGGATGAATGCCTTGTGAGTTACTTCCAGCAGAGATAGAGGAAGCCTGCAATGCTAACTTACGACACTTGTTAATTTACTAGAAGTTTTTAGTCAGATAACTCACACTGGCAATGTGGGAGAAGTGTGTCTAAGTGTGTGTTAGAAAACAATGGCAACAGCAAATTCTTCCTTTTTGTCAATGTCAAAACCAAAAAATTAAATGACCTTGTTAGACTAGAAGGAAAAGGAACTTATGCTATAATTTTTAGCTAGTATGTCTTTCCTGATGGTCAAAGAGGAAAATTATGGGGTTTATTTCCTTGGCTAAAACAACTGAAATGTACGGGCCCAAAAGCAATGGACTCTTTACGCTGGGGACAAGTGCACTTCTAACTCTAACAGGAATCCATAAGACAATTAGGGTGTCTTAACCACTTTGAAGCCAAGTTGTACCACGTACATGATGGCAATAATAGGAGTACAAGGCTATCAAAAGACATAACACGAAATACTAAAAAAATCAATTGTTTGGAAAGGAATGAAAACCCTCTTGCCTAGTTTTTAAACCAGTTCTTGAAAGTTGACAAAATGATAGTACCGTCATCTGTATTTTAGTGTCTGGAAAGCAGAGTGGAGTAGAACTCACTCATTGCTTAGTTATAATAAAGGAAGGAATTTAAAAAAAAAAAAAATTAAACCCTCTGCAAACAAAGTCCAAGTCGTTCTGCAACTTGTAGTAGTTTGCAAACACAAATTGTTAAACACAAACATTGGATAATCTTGAATTATTAGAAAAATACAACTCTGAGGCTGGTTTTTCAGGCTATATGTTAGCTTTTTATTGTGATCAGTCCTCTGAAAACCTGAGATGCACTGCAATAAAGTGGTGTCCTTTTCATTTGGACTGTGGAGTACCAAAAGTCAAAGTATTGCACTGGAATGTTCACGTTATTCTCCAGTTAATCCCTTCACAGGGTGTTTATTGCAGATATTTGTATTGGATACTACAGGCAATGTTCTCTTTTCTTCCAGCTGTGAATTGCAGATGTTGCCTATTTTGCTTTTCAATGTACCATTCTGCTTTTGGGAAACAAGAACACGGAGCATTTCTGGCTTTATGAGAGAGAGCAGAGTTTTCCAGTAAATGAACAGCATGTTGGAAAAAAACAGTATTTCGCTTTCTCAATGGATAAGCAGCAAGCTCTTTCCAAAATTATGGCTTAAATTCACAAAATGTCTTTAAGTTTGCAGAGTGGCTGCTTGCCCAAAGCCATGTTGAGGTAATGCCAAATGCCAGAGTACTTATATATTTTGAAATAAAGTACGTGTTCAACAGACTGCTGCTCTTTGTTTCCATATTTACTTCCAGTTTAACCTAACAGAAACATGGTCTGAAAAAAGTTTGGGACCTCGACAATTTGAACATGTCTGAAAAATTGCATTGATTTTATGTAATGGATTTTCTCACACGTTCTTACAGCTGTAGAAATGTATTTTGGATATCACCTCCTGGTTAGGTGGAAAACTTGAGCTGAAATGTTTTATTTTGGGAAGAGCATACTGTAGTTGAAGATACCATTTAATAGCATTGTTAAAAGTCCTTGATGCATATCTCCTGCCAGACTGGCCTAGACAGCTGTCAAAGGATTTGCCCAGTGCCTATGGAAATAAGTGGAAATAATCTCATTGATTTCAGTAGGTTTTGCTGGTTGACTTCACCACCATGTTGAGTACATGCTCACTTCTACTTTAGGCACTCCCTCTCCTTGCCACATGCTTTAACTTTTCTTTATCATTCCTATACAACAGAGAATAAAGAAAGGAGTGTTAAAAGAGGGTGGTGGGCTAGGAACGGAAATGGATCATTCAGTGGCCTTGTATTCAGCTGTGGAAATGCATTGTGATAGAACACAGCAGAATAACTTGAGTAAGTGGCTATGCCTGTGGAAAAGCAATACAGTGGGTCTTTTTTACCACTTAGGAAAGGTTTGTAAAAAAAACTACTCTGGATTTTTGGCAGTTCAATAGGATTTTGCCATAAACTTCATTTACATTTCCTATGCAGTGAATGGAGACCCTGGAAACAGCCTTTCTTATTGCCAAAAATGTGTGGGTATTTGTATGTAGATGTAGTAGACTGAACAGCATGTACCTTACAGATTAAATTTAATTCCTCATGAAAACCTAGCTGTACTTGCCTGTGATCACTTGGCCTTTACTCAGTGAGGATTGTTAATGATTTCCATAGTAATCCCACTTCCACTGGTCCAGCATCGTAAAAGAGAAGGATTACACAATACTGTACCACAAACAAGGCTTTAGCACAGGTTGAGGGAAAGCAGCTCAGATTTTTCTGTTCTTGATTAGACAATCTTGAGAAGAACCTGACTGGAAAAGGGAAGAAAAATGCTCTGGAGGAGCAGAAGGGATCATAGAATAGTGTGAGTTGCAAGGGACCTTCAAAGGTCTCTCCCCCAAGCCCCTTGCAATGAGCAGAGACATCTTCAGCTGCAGTAAGCAGGGATATCAAAGGTTGCTCAGAGCCTCATTCAAGCTGACCTTGCCTATTTCCAGGGATGGGCCATCTACTACTGCTCTGGGCAACCTCTTCCAGTGTTTTACCACCCTCATAGTAAAAAAACTTACTTATATTTAACCCAAACAGATCCTCTTTCAGTTTAAAACCTTTACTCATTTTCCTATCTCTTCATGCTCTTGTCAAAAGACCCTCTCCAGCTCTTTCTTACGCCCCCTTAAGGTACTGGAAGACTGACATATGAGTTTTATACATCAGAAGGCAGTTACTCCATGCTTTATAGTTGTAGATTTGGCTGAGGAAGGGAACAAGAGAAATCATAATGGTAAAAATTATAATTTAACTAGGACCATAAAATAATTTTTTAAAAAGTTTGCCTAAAACTCAGCTGAATAGTAAATCCTTTTCCATATGGATGCTGGAAAAGAGTTCGACAATGGCTGGCTCGAGGGGACAACCACCAAAGGAATTGTTTTGTTAATTGAAGGGAATTTTGTTAAAAATCTTCGATTATTAACCTATCTATGGAGTGTGAATTCTGTGGGCCTAATTCCAATATATTCCAACTTTAAAGCAGGCTTCAAAGAACTTCTTGTGTGGAGTTAATAAAAAAACTTGAGATTTTTATATAGAGTACAATGGGTGATTTTATTTTGCATAATTAGTCTACTGGAAAAATAGCTGGGTTTGGTTTGGAACTCACTGAAATAAATCCCCCTTTGTTAGGGCTGGACCTGCTTCTTAGTCACTTCTTCTACAGAAATGAGATTTCTTTTCAAGTGTGATTAACTGGCAGTCTTTGATATTATGATTAATTAAATATCTCATCCAGACCCTCTCAAAGGTAAAACTCAGCACACCTCCAGTTAATCTTAGAGTGTTGATGGAGAGTTGTTATGAAACTACTTGGATTATACATTTTCTTTGTGCATAAATCATCAAGCAGAATTATAATGCTGAGGATATTAGGTAACTTTTTTTCTGTACAAATAGACAGATAAGTAATGTTTGTCTATAGCTATTTGTGATATAGTACGAAAGTTCAGCCTTCTCTGAATTGTATTTTTATGTGTGCAAAACACATTAAATAAAAACTCATTCGAATTGAACAAGAAAGAATCACACTTTTTGTTTCTTAATTCCAGAAATGCCCCATTTTGTTTTGTATATCAGATGTTTTCAGTCTTAAAGAGCCCAGAACTTGGTGGTGCCTGCAGCAACTGTTTTGTTTTGTTTTTGTTTTGTTTTTTTTTTTACCTAAAGACATAAAATGACAAATAGTTAAGGACAAAACATTGTAATATTATGGTTTAGGGTCAGTTGCATGGGGAAATTAAATCTGAAAACAAAAGGGAAAACCTCTACCCTCAAAGATATATCAGTCCTCCTCTATCCCGTCCTCGTGTTTGAATAACAGGATATGACAGTATCTAGAAATCATATTTCCACATTTTTCCCACCTGCTTTTCAATCTGATGCAGCAATGTATTTGAGTAGGAGAATCTGTCTATCAAAGAGACCCCAAAAGAATTCTGTAATGCAGGTGACTGTTTTAAGGATTGAAGCAAAAGGACTGTGAGCAAATGCTTCACTATCTATAGCAGGATTTAAAATTCCTAATAAAGGTTACTAATTTAGCTGTCTGGGCTTTGATGGCATGGATATACTTGAAGCGCCAACTCACTAAGTACTATGGTTTTGGCCAAGTTTAAAAATATGATTATTTCAGTCATCTCGGATTCATGTTTTGAAGATTTTGCTGGTTTTGTCTGGGATAGAGCTAAATTCCTTCCCGGTAGCTGGGATGGAGTTGTGCTTTGGATTTGTTCTGAAAGCAGTGTCGATAACATAAGGATGTTTTAGTTATTACTGAGCAGGGCTTACACCTTGTCAAGGCCTTTTCTGCATCTCACCCCACCCCATCAGTGAATGGGCTGGGGTGCAAGAAAAGTTGGGATGGGACACAGCTTTGACAGTTGATCCAAACTGACCAAAGATATATGGCATCATGCTCAGTATATAAAGTTGTGGGAAGAAGAAGGAAATGTTTGGAATGATGGAATTTTTCTTCCTACATGCCTATTATATGGGATGGAGCCCTGCTTTCCTGGAGATGGTTGCACTCCTGCCTGTGCATGGCAAGTGGTGAATTAATTCCTTGTTTCTCTTTGCTTGTGTGCACGGCTTTTGCTTTGCCTATTAAACTGTCTTTATCTCAACCCATGAGTTATCTAGCTTTTACCCTTCTGTTTTTCTCCCCTATTCTGCTGTAGGTGGGAGTGAATGCCTTAGTTGCTGGATGGGGTTAAACCATGACAAAGGTCCACTCAGGTCATGGGCACTACGGGTGACTGGAGTTACAACTAACCACAGTTTTGCTTTCCTAATCTTTCAAAAACTTTCACATTTTTCCTTCCAGCATTCTAAAAGCATTATAACTCTAAATAAGGTTCTCATGTGACTGACTGTCTTTCTTGTTTATGCATTTCTGTAGATCATCTTATCTGGGCTTGCACAGACCTTTAATGAATTTTTCCGTTCCTCCATGACACAAAGCCTCAACATATGTCTGAAGTGTGTAAATAATATTAGCATATTTCTTTAAAAAAGTACAAAGTTCATTTCATTAGCTTTGACATGGCAATTGTTTAAGAGAGATGCTATTTTTATTTCTTCCCAGTCTCATGGACCTTGATTTATTTTCTGGTTTACTGGAATGCACCCTTGGACATAAACTATAGTAGTACATGGAAAACCTGATCTTTTCTGAAGAGGATACATAGCTTTTTTGTCTCTGGTTAATGCAATTTTCCATAAAACTTGAAATATGTAAAAATATGATGTTTCATGGTGACAGAGGATGGATTTTTCTGACCTGCTCAAATATATGAGGTATAGCTTCCACTGAAAAGAAAATAAAACCCCAAGCCTGATAATGAAAATTAAAGCATGGTAATAACTGTCTTGGGGTGGCCCACTTTTAACTCATGTTAATGTTTGTTCCATTCATTTATCTCACAGTTTTTTCTATTATTTTAAGGTGAAGATTATCCTTCTTTACATCAGCAGCTGATAAAAGTGATCATTTCAAAGGAATGTAGAGCTAGGAGCATTTGTTTGCTGAAAGACACAAAGCTGATAGCAAGGCAAGGAAGTATCAGGCCTGAAAGCAAAGATGGAAAATTGCTGAAGAGAAAGCCTCTACCAAGTGGCAATTGTATACTTCATCTAATATCAATGCCTCTGTGCTTCACTCAAATAAATTTCTTTATGATATTGACAGGAAATAAGTCCCTTTTACTACATAAATCATTGAGAAATCAGGAAGGGAGGGGTCATTTCTGCATTACACACTCTTGATATACTTGGATGAGGAGGAAAGGCACGATCTGTCCAGAAGGTAAATCCTTCTTGGTGTCAGGTGTAGAACTGTAAAATAATTAAGGTTGGAAGGGTCTGCTACAGATCATCTATGCTCAGAAGTGTGTGGCTCTGTAGGTGTTTGGCACACAGCTGGCAGGAGAAAGAAAAAAATCTCACCTCAGCTCCCATCCTCACCTCTCTGGCCCCTGGAGCTCTGCAGCCACTCCTGGTATGATCGCATTCGCTCTGACAGTGTCACTAGTACCCGTGCTAGTGGCCAGAGAAGGATGACCACCCAAAGGCCTCTGCGCTCTTTCTCTACCACCTCACACCTGGGTTTCTGGTAAGAAACACATCTGCAGGACCACAGGTCTAGAACTGGGCCTCCATTCCCTGTAGCAGGAATCCAAAGCCACACCAAACAAAGCATTCTGCTGTACCTAGCACAGGCTTATTTCTTAAGAAAAGCTCCAGATCACAGGGGGATTTAATCTAAAATGAGATTTTCTTCAGTTCTTGTTCATCTTCTATCCCATTTCCTGTATGTACAGTATGCTGCAAAAGAGGTGTGCAAATATGCCCTTTCCATCAGGGGAACATGTCCTTTCCAAGTAAGTTAATACCCTTAACAGTCTTTGAAGATGCATTCTGGGTACAACTGCTTACTATATATACAAAATTCTTTGTGTGAGCTGCTCTTTTAAGGGTGTTATGAAAGTTACTGGATTTACAAGAGGAAGAACTGAGACATGCCCACATGGCATTTGACATACTTTTATGGGAGAAAAAAATCTGTACATTCAACTTATTTTCAACATGCCAAGAACTTTGATATCTTCATGCAAAATAACAAGAAAGAAATAAAATATAAATTAATGCAGAAGAATCAACATCTTTGTTTGCTCTCCTTTTGGCCCAGAAGTTGACTTAAGTCATCTTTTCCCATTCTTTTTCCATTATAGAAGTTCTACGTGTACACATCTCCAAATTTGTTATTGACATTCATGATACTCACATATGGCAGTCATTAACTGCTGCAAAAATGTACCACAGTTGATTTAATTATTTTTCTAGAACATTTTTTGAGGAATTCAGGTACAAGCACACGTTCCTAGAGACACACTCTATACTTTGTACCACCTTCTACTGAGGAAAATACATACTGAATTTTGGAAATAACATTCTATACCTGTCATGACTGACTAAAACACATCTGATCCTTTTCTCAATGGAAAAATTAAAGGCAGACTCAGTATTTTGCAGGCAGGCAGATTAAGCAGTAGTTTTGCAAAGAAAATTAGTGAGATATATCAAGTTCAGAAAACTGGAGGGGTCTTAATATATCCTGATTTCAAAACCAGTTCACTGGTACACTATGCCATCAAGAAATGTTCTTCCTTTGTGTCTTTTGACATCAATCATTACTGAATACAGGCTAAAATATGGCTTTCCTGACCCATATCTCTGGATTGTCACCCACAAGATTCTACTTTTCTATCACCAATTTTAAACATTTGGTACACCTTTATGGGTAAAGGTCACTTAGTTTTTACATAGTTTTTGAAACAGACCAGTTTTCAGGACTTCTACTTTTCTTCTCTTCCAGTGGCATCTCCCTTCCTCAGCAAGACCCTCAGGATTACTCTTGCCTGTCCCGGTCTCATACTTGTCCATAGAGCTCCTTCTCTCCCTGTACCTGCTCTGACTCTGGAACTGAGGAACACTCTTCAGCTGACACCACGAGACCCTTGGCTAGACTCTAGCTCATCTCTAAACAAAAAGCATGGAAAACCACAACTATGTATACAGAAATCAACACCGTAAATAACTCTCCAAGGCCAGTGAGAGCTGGCAGCATGATCAGCCCTTTGGCTGAATAATACTGTGGTTTTCTAGGTAGAGGTTAATCCATACACAGCAGCAGAATCCAGCCTTATATTTTTTTCAAGTTAGATTTGGACAATTTTTAAGTCAAACAATGCCTGTACTGATATGGTGTCTCATTATGAAGAATTTCCTTTTTCAAATTTTTGCAAAAGTTGGAAATATAAGGTCCATATTACTAAAGTGAGATAAGGAAAATTTTAAACTTCAATTCACCTGCCTCTGTCAGTCTGAACATTAACTTTGTAGTGCAGTCTTGCTGTTTGGGCTCTCTGTATTTGTCAGAAAGAAAGAGGTAACTCCATGATTGAGTGATATCACAACTTTCTTTCCTTTTGTACTTCTTTGACATAAAGCAAGCGTCCATACTGACTTGAACAAAACTGAAGTGCTGTCATAGTGAAGTTTAATGAAAAAGTGTTTCTGAATTTTGATCTCCTCTCAATGTCATTGTAATTCTGTCAGAAGGGAGATTTATGTGTGCCCATTAGACGTATTTATTTATAAATGTCAAATTTTCAAAATGGCACCTTTCACAACTTTTTTCCTCACAATTTTTTTTCTCTATTGCAATTAGATCTAATAATAATGGAAATCCACAGACAATTCTAGAAAACAAATAATTTGACTTTTCAGTTACCGTCTTTAATATGCCTAAAATGCTACATATCTATCTATATGTACATAGATATTTCTATTTCTATATGTATCTGTTCTTGATAATTTTTCAACAAAACTAGTTTTTAAGATTATCTAAGTGAAAACAAATGTTAATAATGTCCCTGAAAATTCCTGGAAACTGGAAGAATTTTTTTATCCCCTTTAGGGCTTGTAATATAGGTCTATGAGTTTATAAAATACTTTGTTAGGCCAGTTTACATTTTGTTGCCAAAAGTTATAAAAATAGTTCCCAGTGTAATGTCAATGATTTCATTCATAGCGGCAGTGCAAGAGAACACCCACAGCTCAGGAGGGCCACTTCATGCAAAATGAGGTCTTCGAAGAAAGTACACAGATTGACAGAGGAGTTGTGTGCTTGGAGAGGTGTGTGCTGGGTTGAGGAAAAGCTGCTCCACCCTGAATGTCAGCCATGGCGAACATTTTATCCAAAGCTGCCTTTGCCAGAAAAGAAATCATTCAACTAGCCTCTTATGCTAGAAAAGATTCTGCACTTCATAGACAACCAAGGAGCAGTGTGCATATGAAACATTTTTCCACTCATCGATAATTGGTAGGGCACGAGGTAGTGTGGAATGTATACCTATGTCTGTGTATATATGTATTGTATACATATATGTATTTCTTTTTATCACACAGTGTATTAATTAGTAGACTGTGCCACATACTAGAAAAGATATATCTGGAAGGCTGAATGACCTAAATGGGAATTTCTCCAAGCTTGTAAAAGCCCCTGGAGCTTAAATAGTAAAAAGGAAATTCAGAATTCACCCTGAGTTAGGTACAGATTGTGGTTTCACTAGTATATCACTATCAATCATGAAATGAAGCATGTTTATGTAGAGAAGGCATGACTTGTTTTTGTCTCTTCAGTTGCTTTGTCTATTTACTTGGAGTATCACTGATGTTATGACATGAAATATGCTTAAAACAACAGAAATCACAAATCAGCAACTTTCTAGCTTCTTTTGACAATCTGTTGCATGTTACCTCACTTTTTTACTGAAATGTGTGTGCTTTGAGTTAGCTTTAAAAAAAAAAAATCATTACTTCTCCTCTGGGTCAGCCAAGAAGCAGAAGTCTGTGTCCAGCTTTCCTGAGGGTACTGCTATTTATCTTAGAGTTTTACAAATGTGTCCAAAAAAACCCCTTCTTTACAGCATTCCTCAAAATATGCCTGTCAAAACTTTGATTTAGATTTCAATTTCAAAGTTAGTCTAAAAGCAAACTTAATGCTGGCAGACAAGTGCAACCACAAGTTTTCCACTGTTCATGAAAAACAGATTTTGTTTTCCTTAAAAGGCTGCACATGGACACATGGAAAAGGGCTCAGGACTTTCACAGGCAGCAAGAACGTAATCAAAACTACAAAGGAGGCAGGACACCATGTGTCCTTGAGAGGTGTTTGTGCTCTGCCTTTAGTGTCACAGCCCTTTCTGGAGAGGGGCTGTGTGTTGCTTCCAAGGCTCCAGCATCCATCCTTGCAGTGACCGTGGTCATACTCATAGCACCTTGTGGAGCAATATGGCATGCTGGAATAGGATGGAGCAGCTCAGCTTATATCTTATCCTTGCTGCTTCCCAAAATATTCAAACTTTATTTTTTTTTTTTTTCTACAAGCACACAGAGATTTGACAGTCATTCACAGGACACTAAATCTTTGGCTTTTTTAAGGCATGCCCTGCCCTCACCTTCACACCTGTCTCCTATGAGGCCTCAGTGGGCTCATGAAGGGACTTAATTGCATACACTGCAGGTTGGATTTATCTGACTGTGTAAAACCAGATGCCATAGAAATACATAGTAGGGGACATATTTCCTAAATAAGCAGGCCCTCTGCTTACCTTACACTTTTGCCTTAGACAATAAGATTTATGCAGGTTTACCCACACATTTTAGAATGAAGCATTGTGTTGCTTGTCCCAAAGAAGAGTAGGAACAGCATGAAGGAAGCGGAGGTATTATAAGTAATGTTCTTTCTTATGTTATGTGCTCACAGGCAATGTAGGGCAATGGAAACAGAAGGGAAAGAAGCATCCAAAAGTAGGATGTGGTTGACATTAGTCGTATTCAGCAATCCTCTTGTACTGTGGAAGTTATTTTGCAGATTGTAGCAGTCACACTCTTGACGGCTGATGGTAAAAAAAAGAGGAGCAAGAAGGAGAACGAAGGGAAGACACCACTAATGCAGCAAACACTGAGGTGAAGTGGGCCAAGACAAGCCAAACAGATTTTTTTGTACTCTCCTTGTTATAGAGAAGAGATTTTTGTTTCAACAGTAACAGGAAAACAGTAAATTATTAAATGATGGACTGAGACTATGGAACCTCACTCCTCCATTTACTCCCTTGATTAATGGTTTTGAAGTACTTAAAAAAATCCCCGAAACACTACCCCATATCTGTGTGCTCTAAAGAGCCTGGATACATACAGGTATAGCCTGTATATCCCGGCTCCTGCTGATTATCTAAGAATCTGTTGCTGCGAATGAACATTAGATCTGTATATATAAAAGTGTATAAGAATAAACCTTTTGTTCTAATTTATTAGCAAAATACGTACAATAACAGGAGCAAAAATAGGCAGCAGTGAGGACTGCCAGCAGATTGACACAGTGGGAGGACTTAGAAGTCACTCATGGTGTTTTGTAAGTTATTTGCAAAGCTTTGTGTGCTATTTGTGCTATATTCTGGGTGTAGTGGTGGTTGTTGGGTTGTTGTTCTGTTTTTGGTTTTTAAATTGACTATACAGAGGCTGTGTTTCTGTATGTATTTCTTTGGTGACCATGCCCAGTTAAGCAATATCTTCCATTCCTCCACCACGCCTTGCACAACCTCAGAATAAAGTGTTTGTAAGGCCATTTTCTAAACTGGATTGAAAAGATGATCCAGCTAAAGATAAAACAATTTTTCTTCCCAGCTAAATACATTCTTCATTCCAGTTCAAACTCCCATTCATTAACCAGCTCTGCTTATATTGCTCTGAGTGAAGTGCAAAGAAGGAATGTTCTACACAGACAAAACCAGTTTAAGCTGCCTAAGGCCATATGCATAGCATAGCCCCAAGATGCTTTCTTTTGTTTGATGTTTCACCCCTTTTCCCTTGCCCATGGCCATTTATTCCTTACTCCTCCAGTGCACTGGCACTGAAGTTAGGCAGGTTGGATGACAAGAGGGCTCAGGAAGCTGGAAACCAGCTGAAAAATTAATGGACTGTTCCTGATTCAACTTTGCTGAATTATAAAGTATATGCCAGTGTATTTTCATTGTAGGACAGACTACAGTTAAGACTTAGTGTTAGACTTTGACATCTACAGATTTTTATACTCAAAACTTATACATCCATCACCTTCTCTCTCTCTTTCTTGAATGAATAAGGCTATAAAATATTAACCCCCAAGTTCCAGGATTTGTGCAGTTTTGAACCCTTCCTAAATGATGCATAATATATCCTGAAAACCCTCAAAGACTAGAAATTTTGCCTCATTTGACAAATGAAGTAATCTTGGTTTTTGGAAAAAATAAGGGGATATTAGAGATGACATAGTTATATAAATATTGTCTGTGGCCTCTTCCACACAGAAATGCAAAAATACTGAAGAAAAAAATCTGACTGGACTTGTAGAAGTTCTTTAGTCAAGAAGCCAAGTAGCTACTGTGTGTTATGATGTCAGAAACAGGATATTAATGGTGACAAACCAATAGTAACCCACCTCATGAACACGGATAATTTTCCTGGTATTAAAAAAAAAAAAAAGAAAAAAAAAGCAGCATGTGTGGTTTCCTTTTCTAAGGAAAATCAATTCCTTGCACTTCCAGTATTTCTTAGTGTTCAATCTGTATCATACTTTAAAGCCATTAAATGTTGTAATTGTTACAGTAATGCTAAAATATTTTATTCTTTATGTCTTCAAATATACTATGTATGTATTTCAGCAGTTATTATTCTCTCTCCTCTCACAATTGTAGTTCTACAGCATTTCCATGCAGGCCATTTCTTTCAGACTCCCCTCTCTTCTAAACTTTTTGCAATTACCTTCCGCAATTAATTTATATTTTTTTATCCAGTCTTTCACTTCCAATTGTGTTTTATCTCAACTCTAACATTTTTTCTGCCTTGAATACAATGATTCCTCAACACATCTTTTTCAGCCTGTATCTCTGTTTATACATACATGATGTTTTCTTATAACAACATGGGTGCTCACTTTTGGTAGTTGAATCATATCTCTCCTTATGTTTTTTAAAGAATTCGTATAAACATGTTTTTTTTCCCAATATATATTTCATGTGTCTGAGTCTTCTTTCCTGAAGAGCATTTATCCCAAGGTGCATTTATTGGATTTCAGTTTAGTTTTTCTGAGCATGTTGCCAATTTGTGAACAACATTTCAAATTCTGTCTCTGTTCCTTGCAATACTGGTAGTATTGCCTATGTTTAGTTAATGTTCCTGAATTCAGCAAACACTTTCCCTGTTTTATAATACCTGCAAATAACAAAAACAAATACGAATAGTGTCATAAAAAGACAGAATGGTGGTCTGCATTTAATGATTCACTGCTTAGTGTTATTGCACTTATAAAAAATTATTAATTAGTCTGGAGACTTTTATTTTCATGAGGACTGATAAATAAATGGAAAACATAAGCACATACTTTCATGTAGTATCTTAATATTGACTTAGAAAAATGCTCTCTATGGCCTGGTGGGACAACACATTCATCTTCTGGTCCATGGCGTGTCCAGTGACTTGTCAGCAGTGATCTCCCATATGCAGTAGGAATGGCTTTAAGCCATGCATTTTATTTGTTTGTTTTGGGAATTAAAATACCATCTGCACATCAAAGACACTTTATTCCTGTTTGAATTTTCCAAACTTTGATGTGTGGGTAGATATTTAGAGCCAAACCGAAAATGCTCCTGCTTCTAAAGACTACATAATACAAAGTCTAGTCCAGTAAATTATTCTTTGGAATAATGCGGTTTTAAGTTGTGTTTACTTTCGAGAATCTGATCTGCAGGAATGTGGTCTTCTCATATACCTCATGAGAGTTCAACTTTGTTTAACACATGATAGGATGTTAATCTCCATCGAAATGTACACCCAAAGCTCTTAATCAGTCAGGGCAGTGACAGAAATCACGTGTCACAGTTTTGCCAGCACAGCAGCAGGTACAAAAAAAGTATTCTCATAAAGTCTCAGGAGAAACTTGCCACGGGGGTAAGGATGAATGGTAATTGTAAAGACCGGCAGCTTGAACAGAAGAAGTCGTGTTCCTGCCTGAGTTAAAGATGGTTCTAAGATGCTACAGAAATGGATGCCTGGACATGCTTGGATACTCCATGCCCTCCCCAGAAGACCGTGAACTTGATTCCCAGGTCGAGGCTCTGCTCTCCCTCTTCTCTCCCTTTCCTTATTCCACTGATATTTTCAGAAGCAGCTAAGAACCATGTGTGATTTCCAACGGGATTTCAAACTGTCGTCACCTTCCCATTACAGGGACCTTTCTCCAGCTAAAATTCAAGCTATTGCAGGAAGTGGGGCCCTGTCTCACTGTTTCTCAGCTGTATGTACTACAAGATGTGTGTAACAGCTTCTTACCATCATCCTGCAAGCACAGACAGGCCTCACTCTGCTCAGAGCTCAGAAAGTCTGATCCATATTCCCACAGATTTTTGGTCTCATGTCTTACTCTCATAAATCCATAAAATTAATTTAAATGATTTTAAGCATATTACTTCAGTGTTATTAAATAAATGAAAAAAAGAGACATCTGTTCCCCAAACTGATTTTAGAGAAGAAAGCTGAAGTGGAAAAGACAAACCTTTAGTTTCTCCAGACGGTTCTCATACATTTTCGTCTAATCCAAATGAAAAAAAAAATGCACACAAAAAGTCAAATATCACTCTGCTTAGAGAAAGAGACATGATTGGAAATGTTCTTCCCTTTTTAGAAATGGGAGGAAAAATTAAATAGAAGTTAATGAAAAAACACAAAAAGTTGCCTTAGACAAATAACACTAACCACTGTCTGTGTTTTTTTTTTTTAAATGGTACTGTTAGAAAAGCTTTGCTGTCTGTTAAATTCATTAAAATGAAACAACTGTGACTCTGAAAACGACATTTTACATAACTTTTACTTGAACATGGATGTACAATACTGTTGTTCATTTCAGCAGTAAAATGTTTTCTCGGGTGTGTTGGTCAAGCAAGAGTTCAGAAAGCCATCATGTGGAGAAAAACTAGGGTAGGCATGTCTCCTGACATGTTTAAACTTCAGAATTCTCCTTAAAGGAAATACAGGCATAGGTGGTAGTGGACATCCTACAAGAATGAAATGATATTGATGAAACATAAGTCATTGTCTTAAAATAAAAAGTTACTGGTTACATTTCTCTCTTTTTCAGTTCTTTCAGTTGAAGCCAATTTTTACCACAATATTATTATTTGTCTAAAGTAGAAAGAAAGAAAGAAAGGTCTGTTTCACGTCTGTAATGGGCTTAAATTTGCTTATGTGTCTGAAAAATCTTTGTGTCTTAAGTAGCTATGTACCCATATTTCTTAAATAAAGAAAAGGAAATCCATTAATTGAAGACACATTTCACTAATACTGCATTTAACTTGAAATCTAGCTTATAAGGGGATGAAGAAAATAATTTTTCCTCTACTATTCAAACTTTACCCTGAAGCTGTAGCCAGGATATTTGCTCTCAGTTAGGAGTAAGCATTGTCAGTGCAGCTGCAGCCTGTGACTTCTTAAACTGTGTGCTGGTGACTTAAGACAAATGTAAAGTAGCGAGCAGGTCACAGCTGAAAGCAAGTCATCTAACTGCATCAATGGATAGCTACCCACACCTTCTGCCAACAAGGACTCAGGCTAAAACTGAAGGCAGGAAATCTGCAGTGATTTAGGATTTATCAAATGGCAGATGGCTGAATTTGGAAAGCTCTAGATTTTAAAGTTTGAACTTATTGGTCATTAGATTTAGTTTCCTAATGCCATCATTCCTTGACAAACCACCCAGGTTAGTACTGAACTAAGGTACATAACAATATTACAGTTTTGATTTGTTTTTGGTAATTACACAAGATTGCTTAAAGAAAACAATAGTTGTATAAGGCAGTTGTGAGTTTATCCAGTGTTGTGGTGAATGAACCAACCAGGGGGCCACAGAGCCCAGAAATAGAGGTTTGGTGGGCTGGTACCAAGGAGTGAAACCCCATTCTGTGAAGATGGCTGCTGCCTTTGGTTTCCTAGGATTCCTGAGGGGCGGTTCTGTCTACAGTTGACAGACACCCCTTGTGTCCCCTAAGGGAAGGTGTCCTGGCCTGTCCCGCCTTTCTCCTCTTCCTATGGGTCCCTGTGGTGTCACCCCGCCCCCTTCCCTGCATCCTTATAAAGCCCTGATTGCCGTGCCTTGCTCTGTTTGGCATTCGGTCCATTTGAGGGTGCTTCTACGATAAACCCTTGGAACACCGGCCGAGGGCCACCTCTGCTCATTTATTTCTGGGTGCGCCTGGGCTACCCCAAAGCCCCAGGCACTCTAGGCTCCGTGCCCTCCACCGCATGGGCTGGGAGGCTGGCAAGCGAGGCACCGAGGTGCCCCGGGGTGTTCTACCTTTGTGTGGGACACGCCTGGACCAAGCTGCTGCCATCTCAGCCCAGCCAGCGTGCCGGCGCGTTAATATAATCCAGCTTCAGTTGAGTGTAAGGTTTAATTCAGTGGAGAATTACCTCAATGACATGCTATGGCTCTGGATTTTAAACCAGCAGACCTAGAAGAATGGTGCCACCTGATCTGACAAAGCTAATGTTCTTAATTTTAGATGAGCACTGAGCAAGGAGGAAATCTGGCAAGAAAATCTAACTGGAAAGCTAACCTTGCCAAGAAGTGTATCAGGAAAAACAAGAGGATTTACAAGAAATGAGGGTATGAGTCTTTGAAATCAGGATGTCACAGCATAAACTGAGAAGCACAAAAGCATAATTGCCAATTAAACTTTACAAAACAAAACACAGTTCCAGAGGTCACCTTACCATAAAAATGATTGACCACTTACCCTGACACAATGAAGGTGATAGGTAGTAAAGTAGCAACCCCAGATTAGCTGAACATTTGAGAGGTTTTGAGAGGAAGTGGAGCATTGACTGGGAGGATAACATTGGGGAGAAAGGAAAGAAAGCGTGACAGGCATGATAAGTGATGGGAAAAAGGGCAGTACTGAAACCCACCACATTCATGTCCCTGGGGACTGTCAGCTCCAGGATTCGCAGGGAAGGTTCATATCAGATTTCTGTCTAGCTGCAGGTATATATAGCAGACATAGGGAGAGAGAACACCATATCAGATTTAAAAGCAGTAGTAACGCTTATAAATAGAAAAGGTAAGGAAGAGATCCAGGCAGTTGCATTTGCTCTCATGGGTTATTTCTTTCTAAGCAGCATGAAAAGATGTAGGAAACATCTTGAAAGGGAGAGTAATTAAAACATGAATGTTAAAGGGGAGTGTTGCAAAGGGTAATGCACATTTATTCTATTGCTATGTGCCAGAGTATTCTGATAACTTTTTCTGATATGACAGCTTATTTTCTAGGCAAGAAAATGTAATAGATTTTATCTGTCTAAATTTCTTGAACACCTTACAGTGTTTCTTGAAAAATTATTAGTTAGGTAGAAATGATGTGGATAAGCACAAGAATTTTGAGGTAGGAGATGAGCTGGCTGAAGAGAAGATAACCACATAGCATTTTGAGATTTCAAGGCCACTTTCTTATGGCTCACCTTTCACTGCTTCCATCGGCAAACAAATTCTAGAGCATTCATATGCAGGAGACATACTCCTTGTAAAAGAATTCATTGGGAGGATGTTGAAACGACAACATCTGGAAAGACGCCGTGGCTAAAGTGAAAGTTCACATGCACAGAAACCAGTAACAAGAAATTCTAATGTGGGAGTTTGACAGTTATCTGAGTACAGTAAAGGATTCAAATGTGCAGTGATCCACCAGCAACACACAGCTTCTGACTTAGTCATGTATCACGTAAGATACATGAAGCAGAGCGTTGATGTCATGCACTGTGAAGCACTAAGAAGGTGACAAGTCCTGTGCCCAAGTCTGGCTAATGTCTTTTAAAGTAAATGACATTAAATTATAATAGTTTAGCAAAGGGCCACTAGTGTTACTGGAGGTATGGACGGCCTGTGCAGGGAGCAGACAAAAGAAACTTGGGTTACATGGGAGAATGAAGGCAGGAACGGGACAGAGTTGCTCTTCATACAAAGTAAGGTGGGGTGGAACTACATGAGTTGAATGAACCATGTCAGTGTAAATGAGGATGGTCTGTCTATGAATAAAGACAGGCTGGGTAACAGAAGAATTTTTGCCTCCAGAAGGAGGAGGTTCTGTGACAGCCTTCTAACACAAATAAAAGGGGTCAAATAACTGTCTGCTTGCAAGGTGACGCTTTACAGAATCCTGAAAAGTCCTAAGCAACACCACTCTGTGATGCTCCACGAGGCGAATTCAGCCTCCATTTAGAGCATTTCCTCATGCCTTCTGCCTCCAAAACTTACTCGGATTTCGGTGCAGATTTACATTAATCTGCAGTATCGAAGTTTAAAAACAATTTCTGTTAACTGGAGTCATCCACTATTGAGAAAATGGAATTTCTAATCCTTTCCAGCATTTTGCTAAATCTTTTCCTGAATTATCATTTTCATATTTTTTTCCTAAGGCTCTTAAAAAAGCCAGTACTGGAACACTCCTGATAATAATTAGAGAATTAGCAGAGTGTTATCCGAGGAGCTGCAGGCTTGCATGAAACTATAAAAATATTTATAAGTTAATGTTGGGTTTGTAAAGACACATTTTTAAATTTTGAATTAAAAAAAGACAAATATGAGGAAGATGGTGTTTTTTAAAGATACTTAGAAGACTCAGCTTCTGAGCAGAAAAGGGGGCTAAAAATAATCACAGTTATTAGAGTGAACTGGAGCTGCTTCAATATTTTCTTTATAAAACAGCGTTTGAATAATCTTTGAAGTAACAATATAAGGAATTGACCTATTTTATTTCTTTGTAGGAAAGATAGAAACATAATACTGCTTTTGAAATCTCACATTTAACTTACCCAGACAGGCCTGCAAATACTGAATGCCAATTCATGTTCACCTTCTATCTTCAGAATTATGACAACATAAATTTTTAAACCTTTCCCCCAACATTTGCCGATCTAAGAATTTGCAGATCCAGTATGGGCATGTCCTGTGCAAAATATATCTCTGAACTTTCAGTCTATGAGGTGCTATGAATATTGCTTTTCTCAGAGCTAAAAAGAACTTTATGGAAGTGAAGGAATTTTGACTTCAGTCTGTGGAGAAATGTTTTGTTTTGACATTTCAACAACATTCATTAAAACACAAAACTCTCCATTCTTTTTTAAAGATCCACAGATTTTATCAAAATTTGTTGAATAAGCATGGAAATCTGTAATCTGGTAAATAAACACTACTGACACACGTGGGACACACTTGGTTGTCACTCTCTGCTATTACAGTGCTTCCTGTACGGCTTTTGGCTTAGGTCAGCCCAAGTTGCCCAGGTAACCCAAAACTTGTGGTTTGAGAAACAGCATGTGTCTAGTGACTTTTCTTCTTTGGGACAACCTTAACAATCTGTTCAGTTGTGATTCCATACCACTGAAGTAGTATCAATGCCAGGGATTGCTGATTATGCTCCATTTACTGCTCCGGAAGCAGCAATTTTAATTTTTTATTGCTCTGTCAGATAAAAGGCCTTTACCCTTGCACTGGAATAAAGTTCCAAGTCTTGTTTTCTGTAAGCAGGCAGAGTACCTTCTCCTCTGAATTCTGAGAAAACAAAGAACAAAATAAACTATTTAAATTAGCACCCCGTGACATAGTTAGAATCCCAGACATCTCAACTGCATAAAGTTGCTGCAAATTAGAGCATGCTCACTAAGTCACTGTAAATTGCATTGTCCTGCTGACTGCAATGAAAGTATTCCAACTAATGTCTCGATAACTCAAAGCATGTCATTCATGCACCTTTATAAACTTAATACAGGTGGGAAATGTTTAATTCTAAGTTTGAAAAAGTCTTGTTTTGGTTTTTTTTCTTTTCTTTGGCAGTGAACAAGACATAGATACAAGTAGTTGACTGATGGGTGCCTGTAGGATGCATTATGTCACTGCAAAGCTGACATGATCAACTGCTGGTTTTAAATAATATTCACTGAAGGTTACTCTTTGCTAGTTTTACTTCGTTTCTTTTTATGTATACTTCCTTGATCCTTTGCAGTGTGAGTAGACATGCAGGCAGGGACTAAAATGAATCAATTTTCTCTTTTAGGAGCTTTTCAACTCATGTCAAGACTGCAATACCTGACGTATTCTGTTTTGCTAGAAACTTTGTTCTGATAGCTCAGATGTGGCATAGGAATCACCCTCCCTTAGGGTCTAAAGGTACAAACTGGTAAATAGTTAACTTTTTTTTTTTCCTGTGTTTGATGCATAGAGGAAAAATAAGTTATTTGGGTATTTCCCTCTTTTTGGATTGGAATTTTACTGCTCCTTTAAGCAACATTTGTAAAAAAAAATTTTCAAGAGTGAAAATCTATTTGGGAGCTATGGGAAACTAATCTCAGCTGCTTTCTAGGGTCTCTGTGCTAAAATCTCTGTCATCTGGTGTTTTGCCAGTTGCTTCAATGGGCCCAGAATCAACTTTTGCCTTACAGTTCACAGAACACCTGAAGTCCTAGTATGGCAAGCAGGCTGGTAAAAAGCTTAATTTAAACAACAATTTCAGTTCCTTTAACAAGCAATGAAAAAAGTCAAAGACCTTTATTTTCATTTTTTGCCCATGTTAGTACTAAATTGGGCAAAAATGTGCTGTGTGCTTTTCAGTCCAATAAGTCCTCAAAGTTGAGTACTGCGTTGTGTTCACTTTCTGCTCCTTCTCTCAGGAAATTGTCTCAGATTCTTTGAGGTTTTATGAGGGAGCTGCAGCTCAGACTAATGAATGTTTGTAAGAAGTCAGCCAAGATATTCAAGTGATAGAAAAATTGTTGACAGTCACAATGGTCTCTGTGAGAAGAAAGGGAATAAATCCGTGTAATTTCAAGATGGCATCTGCTGATGGCTGTTTTGTGAGGGAGCAATATTTTGTATAAAATGAAACCTACCGGAGGCTGTGTCTATGGTGTGCTATCGGAGTTCAGTTCTCACTGTACGTACAATCCATGGGCTGAATTAAGAATAATCTGACAAAAAACCCCAAGTTTTTGGTTTTTTACCCAGATCATTTTCCCAGCCTGAGTCACTGAGCAGCTGCATAGGCCATTGCAGCAATACAGAAGCAGCTGCAGGGCAGACATGAGTGGGGGGAAGAGGAAGGAGGAACGTAGGAGCAATACAGCAGGTACTGCTGTTGAGCGGAGTTGTTACTCAGGCTCTGGCTCTTAGGAAGGGAAAGGAATGTCTGCTTGGAAGGGCCTGGCAGGATACACTGCCACCCGACATGGCCTGGAAACCTGTGTTTCCATGATTCAGCAGTCTCCGTTGACCACACTGAGAGCTTTTGTATCTCTTCAGTGATGGACGCCTTCATCAGAACAATCAGAACAACAACAAGTTAAGAGGAGCCTGAATTTCATACCTAATGTTTAGAAAGCCACACTTGCATCTATAACCTGAATCTAAAGGTGAAACGTCCCTTGACTTGTGACCCTTCATTCTTGCTAGTATTAGCGGGCTGGAGTTGTATACTTTTAAATATGATATGACAGTAAAAAAGGCTTGCTGGATATATAAATTTTCTAATCCTCACCCCAGTTTCTTGAGGCATTGTGTGGGTGCTAGAAAAGCTGCAAAAAAGCTCAAAAAAGCAAAAGCTCAAAGCATATAACAGGGAGACAGACATTCACAGGCAGAGCCATCTCTATAGAAAATATCTCAGAATTGAAGGGATCATTGAGTCCATGATTTCATCTTTCAACTTCAGCTCTCATCTTTAGAAATTTTGATATTCTCCAGTGAGACTTGGAATATCTTCCAGCAGAAATCCATTTTCAAGAAAATATGATGCTTTGCCATATTGCAATGAGCACTCACTGAAAAAAGATTGCTCCATACACAGAGAGGAGGCTGTAAAGCCTAATTTGTGGTAGTGCCATTTACTTCATTCATTATCTTGAGTAAGGGACAATGGTGACTAGTTTCAACGCACGAAATTCAGATTGAACATAACGAAAACTTTTCATTTCATGAGGGATGTAGCATTTCTATTGCTGAAGATTTTCAAGAATTTTTACAAATCCCTGACTGGCATGGTGCTAGCTATACATGATCCACTTTAAGCTGGAGATTGGATTGTGTCGTGGCTAGAGACCTCTTCCAGGCAACATTTCTATGGTCCTGCACTATGTTACTTTACTTCCAACTGCCTGATTTCTCCGACAGTATCTGAACATCTTTTTCAGTACCTGCCATAATAACTGATCTTAATAATTTTGAAGATCTTGTTGTTACTGTAGTCCGTATGAATTAATATGGCATTTGGGAAAACTTTCTGTAAATTCTACTATATTGAACAGTTATCTAGCAGTTTTTGATCTACACATGAGCTTTTGAAATTCAATTTGTACGTTAAAATTTGTGCTCTGCCTTATTGCTGGCCTACTGTGTATCTGAAATCCATGAGGTCTTCATCATGTTGAAGAACCGTAGTCTGTGGAAATAAATATGAGTGTTTTTAAAAAATTCTGTCTGTAAAACCTTGAACACTTCGGTGGTGTTTTTCTTTACCCATGAGCTTTTGAAATACATTTTGAAATACTATTTGCACATTAAAATATTTGTACTTTGAAATCTACTATGCAAATAGTTCCTTTCATAAAATCAAGAAAATAGAATGTTAAATATGTACAGGAATAGTTGCCAGGTGGCTGGAGCAACAGTCTGGAGCTACTAAATGGAAAACATTCTTTATTCAAGGCAAAAACGTATCTGTTAGGCACAGCCCTAAGTCAGATATTTAGCCATAAAACACCTCCAAGTTCCCCAAGAGACTGTCGGGAAATAACCTTTAATCCTATTGAGCTGAGACATGTCTGTGGTTAGGTTGAGAGAGAGATGTACCTTGCTCTCTTTCCTATTTCTGCAATCTAAAGCACAGCACAGTTCCAGAGGATGAGGAGGTAATATCTCTGTATATTTAGTCTCAAATTATCTGGCTTTCTCTTCTAATTTATGGCACCCTTATGTAAGTACAAGTTAGTAAAATTTTTTTTGTTTATTTCTCTTTCTTCTTTCTTCGCTTTTTGTCCTAAACTTTCAATTGGCTACCTCGAAGCTGTATCAAGAGAAAACAATGGCATAGAAATAATCATGGCATTATTAAATTAACACACATTTATTTTAAATCAATGTACATTTTATTTACATTAGCTTGTTGTCAACCATGCCAAGTCCTTATAAAATATTCAAAACAGACCATGTGCCTTAGTAAAAAATGGAGTACTCAGATAACCTCTTTAGATGGAGAAAATTGAAAATATTTTTCAAAACCACAGATATTTTTATGGTGCACTATATATTAACACAGATTTTTTATAGCATGAGTCACTTAAGAAAAATAATCAAAGACTGCCCTGCCTCACTTGTGAATTACTGAGGACTGCTCATGCACTGTGTAATGCTTTATTGAAGAGAATGTCACAAGTAACTGAGGCAGCACAAGTTTAATGACGTAACTGATTATTTATATGTGGTTACTTTTAAACGAGATGGTACAATAAAAATTTTACCTCACAAATTAATTTGAAGTTGTAATGTTCCTTTGAGCAAATCAGCATTGCAGATGATTCAGTTGTTGACGGAAATCAGCAGTTCATAAACTCCTCCAAAGTGTCTATGTTGAAATTAGAGATTAGCCTGCGTTCTCTGAAGGTTCACATAATTTCTTTCTCTTAAGAAGAGCATTATTACTTTTCCCCTCTTTTTTTTCACAGCTGCTTCCCAGCCATCTAGACCCTGCACTGTTGCCTGATTTTTTCTGCTCCAAAGACAGATTCTGCCTTTGCTAATCTGCAGTAGGTTTTACTGTCTGTAAAGTTAGCTCTAGATGTATAATTATTTTACAGTGAGTATGTGTTTGTTAGAGAACTGAAATTAGACCAAACCAATCTGCTCTGAGGGCCATGTCTACACAGCAAATGAAGATGTGGTTGCAATTTGTGCTAACTTTAATCAAGTAACCCCAAGAAAAAATATAACACTTCAGGTTTCAGCATAGACTAACATCCCATTGGGCTTGGGCTGACTGCAAAAATAATTGCAAACAGACTATATTCATGCATGCTTGTAGAAACCTTGGCAGTATGGAGTTAATGCATTGCTGTGCCTCAAACACCAACGGCCAATCAAGTGGGCAAGTTAAAACAGGATATGGCTGGAACAGGGGGCTGTACAGAGGTATGGCAGCACCTTTTTAGGGTGAGCTTCACTCTTCTGGTTCATGGTGACTGCACAACATAAAGGACTGTGCAAGTGCAGAAGATGGGTCAAGAAGTGGGCATGCACTGCACACTGAAAGTCAATCCAGTAGAGCGGGATCAACATCACCAGAAGACCTTCAAAGGCCCACGGCCCATTTACAGAAAGGTCCAGAAGAATGGACTGCTCATGCTCACTCATTTATGTGAAGAGCAAGAAACCTAATCCCAAGAGAGGGAAAACTTGTCCCCAAGACCCTGGACGCCCTGTCGACTGAATCAGTGTTGGTCCCAGGACTGGCGATCTTCCTTCTCCTATCTGATCTCTCTTTCACACTCTGCTTCTTGACTCTATCTTTTTATTCTTTTATTTCTCTTACTATTAGAAGATAGGTGCAAAACATATACCAATTTCCATTCCAAGTGTGTAGGTTGTTAATAAAAGGTAGTGAACGTAGTTTTTTGGAACCCTTTTGGCTTTTGCCATTCTTTTTTGACCATGGGTATCTATGCATCTTGGATGCTTTGTTCTATGTAGGAGTGGAATGCAACATTTTTACTGATTTCAGAGGCAGAATGCCATATCATCATTTTCTTGCAGGCATATCCTTAACCTTAGAGTGGTACTGTTTTTGTAAACTTAGGGAAATACTGCTTGTGGGTAGACAATGATATTTGCATACAAGTAACATTTCTGCCAGGTCATTTCCATAGAAGCTTTTCACAGTCACACAATACTGGATGAACCCAGTTACTGAAGCATAGGTTAAAGAAAAAAGGGAAACACTTCTACAAATCTCCTTATTGCTACTTTGTAATATCCACTTAAATCAACTGTTGAATACATGTAGGTATATGAAAATTGTTTATCAATTATCATTGATAAGCACTTTACTTGCCGATTGCCATTTTTGAGGGTTACTTTGATGATTTATTTTCCTCCTTTTGCGCTTCCAGCCATCTGAACCTTCTTCACACACCTCAGGCAGATGTTTCTGCCCCAACACTTAGAAGACAGAGACATAAACAGTTCATTTGCAGGCGTGGTCTGAGAGAGGGTACGCAGGAATGGATGTAAATGTAAACCTCCTTCAGACATTTCTATAATGGGAATTCTCTTCAGCAGAGAAGGAAATCTCTTTTCCTTTTTGGCAATTCATTTCCATTCTCCTCTCCAGATGTTTATGTCCCTTGGGCTGAATATTGAATCGACAATTTGTGTGACTGAACTCAGAGTCAGCAGAAAAAAAATGCCAACAAAATTCATTTGAGTGAAAGAAAAATATTTGCTTGGTGTTACAAGGAAAAATAAATAGCCTTCCTCTGAAATGTGGACACTGAGTATTCTTTCCAGTGATTGTTCTCCAGAGTTTAGTACCTCTGCACGTTTATCTAATTACAGTACAAAATCCTGCTAATTTCTAATCCTGGATGAAATGAAGTGTTTATTATCAGCTTAGAGATCAGAGATTTGTGTCTTCTGAGGTTGGCTATACTCTGGCAGTAGTAGTAGAAAAAAAAATACTTATGCATTTACTATTCAATTAAAACAGTGGTTTTTGGTTGGTTTTTTGAGTTTTTGGTTGGTTGATTGGTTGGTTGGTTGGTTGGTTGCTTGGGGGCTTTTTGTTGTTTTTGGTTGTTCTCATTTNTTTTTTTTTTCTTTTTTTTCTTTTCGGTATAAGGCTGCTAATTAAAAAGCACCAGGGGCATGCATTTAGAATACATCTATCTAATTCATGCCATATTCTTTACTTTCACAATACAAATTTATTTACTGGGATTACTAATTCACTAGTAAAATATAAATAGAGAAATACAAATAGAAATAGACAAATGCTATAAATAGAAAATCCTCACAAAGTTTAAACACAGGCAGTTGTCAACACTGACACTAAAAAAGATTTTCTGTAGGCTTTTTAAATATTCAAACAAGAGAAAAATCTGTTGAGGACAAATAAATAAAATGAGACAAACTAGAACACTGGCATCACAACAAAGGTGATTAGCAGCCACAAATGGCACAGGGAGGTGAAAAAGGCGGCTGTAGAATTGCAATATAACTTCTGTATAAACTGAGTCCCAGAGCTGAGTGATCTGCTCTGTGATTGCACTCAAAAGGAACAGGAAGATGGTTTCACAATCCAGCCTAAAGTGCATTCCCTGACACTGACTTCATCTTGTACGACAGGCTGTTGTGGTCCCTTTGGCTTTACTCTAACCCTTGGCTGTTTTCTCATGTCTCTGATGCTTTTATCATCAGTCAGTCTTGCACTCCAGGATGTACCAAGCAAAAGGATGTCAAAGAGGAAGAGTATGAGAAGCAGCAGCTTGTGTGCTACTGCTATGGCTGAGACAGTAGCACAGTCCCCAGCCTTTTAAAGGTGGGCATGGACAGAGTCTGTTACGATACTCATAGAAGTTCCAGGGGGTTTAGAAAAATGGCAAATTCAAATACATTAAAGAAACCTCTTGGGTCATCCAGGCATAAGTTTTTAAAGCTGCCTTATTAACATATTTATCTCTTAAATTTTGCTTTTAGGGCACAAGGTTCAGAAAATGAAAGAAGAAAGCCAATCTATTTTGGTCTGCCTGTCATGCTAAAGAAAGATCAGGTAGATCTTTGCTACCTCCATGAAATGGATTCCATGATCTCTGCAAATAGCCTACTACAGGGCTTTGCTCCCCTGAGAATTATGAAGTCATTTCCTAAGTCCTGTGGCTCTGATTGCCAGTAGGATTGGTTGCCATCCTTACAGTACCATTACTGTGTCTTCCTTTTCTCCCTCCCCTTCCAGCTGCCCCTAGTTTGTCCTCTCCACAAAGAACAAACCTAGTTCCTTCTCAGTTTTCTCATACTTTGTTTGCTTTTATAAAACCATTTAACCAGTAATTTTCCTGCATGTGTTATTACTTCATACTTTTTAATGAATCACAGAATCTGGCATTTTTCTAATAGGACAATCATATTTGTTACTCAGTTTTTAAACAATAGTGACCTTCTGTATCCTAATCTGCCACTCTTCTGCCTAGTCATGTATCTAATTCCTTCAGTGTATTTTCCAGCCTCTCAGTTAGGTGTAACCCACCAACTTTATAGAAATATTATATTCTTTTCCTAGTATTTCAGGGAGTTACTAACCAAATTCAGTATATGTATTTACGGGATCCTAATAGAAATATATCAAGCACTTCAGGAAGAATCATGGCTAATGGCTTTGAGAATCACTTTTCAAACATGTACACCTTGTGATGATTTCCTCTATTCCACATTTCCTTGGCTTGCATATGGAAATTTCACCACAAAAGTGTCAAAGGACTTACAGAGACTTAGAGTCAAACAATACCATGTGTTGGCTTTCCTTTACCATCCACCATGAGAGAGAGGAGAATTATTTCAGTGGTTGAAAAGCATAATGGCAAATATGGGAGCACAATGTAATAATATATATTGCACTCTTCATGTTCTGTTTTGCCCTGTCATTAGAGGTCTGGGGATGGATGTTGTCCACATTTCTTAGACATATGGTTTTATTTAACTATGGTAAACCAGCAATTTCAAATGGAGGACGTATCTTCCCAATCAGGAGTAACTTTATGCTATTGCCTTGGTTGCAGGAGAAGCCTTTATCCAGTTAATCCTTGTCATGAATTGGAGGCTGCATATGATACTGCACAATTTTGTCCAACAAACCTTCTGCAAATGAAATCATAAAAAGATTTCTGTGCCATGAGTGCAAAACTAGGCAAAAATTCACCATGCAGATTACAGTAAAAAAAAAGTAGTAAAGACTGAGGGCTGTATGAGAGAATGGGAAGGCAGCATTGTTTCACAGTTGCAGCTCAGAAAAAGTGAGCCTCTAAAGCATTTGAAGCTGCAGTAAATTTTTAACTAAAAGTTAATTTAAAAACCCCTGTCATTATCATGGATAATCTTGTTTTCTCAGTGTCTACATTATCCTCTCTTGGAAGTAATCAGGATTTGCTGAAAGTGCTTCACACCAAATTTTGGACTTTGGGACAGTCATTTTTGTTATTTTATATAAAATTTTCACTGAAATAATTGTGGTGTGCAAATTACTGTTGTTGCATTGTTTATGAGCCAAACATTTTTCATTTTACTATGTGTTTTCCTGTTTCTTCATCTGTCTCCCAAAGTGTTACACCATCTCTACTGTTCTCTTTAAGAGAAATAAAAGGCAAGACAGGTAATAAGCCCAAAACCAGCAAAAAGGATGCCATAAACTTTAAAATATTTTAAAATTAAGGCAAATAGGATCACACTAATGTGTGAACATCTACTACTAGTTCCAGAAGTACACTCATACACAGTGGTGTATGATGAATATGAAAAGATGAAAATTCGGAGAAATTTTTTAGCCTATAAATCATAATAATTCCAGAAAATGATGCTATTTAGTGGATTTTACTCCAAAGACAATACAAATACAATGTCAGATATCATTATCCTTATGGAAGGTAACATCATGTTTTACAGAAGTTTGGAATGGAGCATGAAATGGAAGCCAGGTACAGAGCAAGTGCCCCAAGCTTTTGATCCTCTTCTCCTGCTGCATCCCTTGCCTGAGAGCAGGGAGGCAGCTCCCCAGGGGTATGTCTTGACGTGACAGCCTCTTAACCATTTTCTGAAGGGGGAGCAAGCCAACCCTTCTGAATACACTCCAAAGACTCCAAAGATTGCTGAGATTTTTAGACACTCAAACTTGTAGATATCTCGTGTTGTCATTTTCCAGAGTGCTTTTCACCTAAGCTCTCTCCATCAGCAGCAGGGTGTCTTGGCACACTCCAAATCCCTGCGCATGCTTGGCTGCATCTCTGGGTGCTTTGGACATACCTGCATGGTGTGCAAGGCTGTGACTGCGCAAACATAACCTGTCTCTGATCAGAGGGGTACTTCAGCCTGACAGGCCAGCTGGGCTGCAGAGAGACACTGGCACAGATCAGCTTAATCCACACTGAACCTGGCCTGTATTCAAGTATCCACAATGTGGGACAAACAGGCCATTTTTTAATCCCACTAGATATAGTGAAACATCTCTATAAATAGGATGTGGGAAGCAAACACACTGCTGTTACACACAAGACTGATCAAATCATAACACTTGAATATGATTCAGTGTCCAAGGCCATGAGCTATTCCATGTTTCTACTTAGTATAAGCTGTCTGTCTGCAGTGAAATCATACTTCATTTATTCTTAATAATCTTTTAAAGAATATTCTTCTGGAATGTAATTCCTCAAACATTTCTGCACAGTGTAAGTCTTCAATAATTCTATCTTTCATAAGGTTTTTTTTCTGTAATTTAAAAAATATTACTGCTATAAGACTAATAGAAACACCTTTCTAGTGAAATTTAAGTTGAACATTTCTTAGCCTTCCTTTATTAGGTATAAATTTAAATTCCAGACTCCCTCGGATTTCCCACTGGTATGTTGTCCCCAAAGCAATGCAAGGCTTCCATCAGAAAACAAATAAATCACAACTTAACCCAAGCACAGCCTGTAATCTGGTTTTGCTTTGCACAGCAAATATTGTGTTTCATTTAATTTTTCTGTCCTTTATATATTCTGGTAGTTTATTTGCCCTTAACTGTAACCGCATTTTAGACTGATGTTTCATATATAATTTTTTACAGAAAATGACTATCAACAAAGATACCATTAAATCTCCAGAGCTTCTTTACTTCTTTCTGCAACTGTTTTTGACTTTGGAATCAACTTCTACAAGACCCATTAGAAATGTTCCATATTGTTTTGATACCCTACTTTTCCTTATATCGTGCACAGTTAGCAGGTCACTGCTTGTTGTTGCTGTTGTTTTTACCAGATACGGTTTCAGATGCAGTCATCTTTCTGCTCCATAAGGCCTACAATGTTGATCTTTCTGATTCTGAGGCCATCTGTATGCAGAGATGGACCTTTTATTGGATGCACTCATACAAATAATATTTCAAACCTCTAGATGTCCGAGTACTGTCCAGAAAGGAATAGTCACTCTATAAACCTTCAACATAATTTTAATTTTGTATCAGGGTTCTGCTTATCTCCCATTCTGCTGTAGTGTTGCTGCAGTTAATCAATGACAGCCATTCGTGACATGTAATTATCTAATTTAATTATTTATTAAATATTGTTAAAATTCAGAGATCACATTAGCCTACAAATTGTGACGTACATCTAAGGAAGTGGAATGTGTTTCCTGGAAATTTTATTTTCTGGAAAACATCAAAGCTTCCATAAATTGTTAAAACTAATAACATTCTGGGGTGTTGTGAGGTGACCTGACACCTCCTAGAGCCTGGATAACGTAATGAAAGAAGCAAGGTGACAAAATATTGGCAGGGACACTGAGGGTGCTTGGCCCTGGCATCTCTGTCTTACAAAGTTCAATTAAAACATTGGTCATAAATCTCAGGAAAATTACCTACAATGAGTACAGCAACTGCTTTTGAGGGCATGGTATGGAGGACGGAAGATAACATACCTCTCTGTTTTGATGTACGTGGAAGAGATGCTGCTTGGCTTCTTGGCTATCTGGGCACTTCTGTGGCAGTGGAGCCAGGTAGGCTGGCAAAGAATGGGAAAGCAGTAAGGGCACATTCCTACTGCTAAATTCAATCCCAGTAAAAGGGAAATCCCTGTGACCGGGTATGAGAAAACCATGTGAGATTGATGAAATTAGCATGCTATCTAAATTTTGTATATGAAAGAAACTGGGTCTAACGCACTTAATTTTAGAAGTTTGTTATGTATGTAACTTGTACATATGAATATTCTGCTACTAGCTTGGGATTTATGGAGTGGATTCCCAGACCCTTTCCAGTTCATAAATTAACACACTGGACTGAGTCCAAGCAAGTGCTCTGTCTGAGTTGAAGTCCAGTGCCTTAAGAGAGCACTCGTCAGCTTTCTGGCAGGCGCAATCCTGGCCTTGCACCGCAGTGCTTCCAGGGGTCACCGCTGCAGGGCAGATCACACAAATACACAAACCCATCCTTATTTATCTAAACAGAGGCCTTAAGCACAAGGGTACAGAGTATGCTGTGTAATGACTCATGATTTATTCCCCCCTCCTACTTCTTTTTTGAAAACTTAGTATTTTGCAACAAAGGCTTGAAGAGCTGATGTGCTCAACAAGTATCAGGAGGAGCTGTGTAGATCAACACTGCATTCAATTGGGAAGGGAAGATTTTCAACAATCACTCCTTTATTTTGTCGAGGTTATGCTGAATATGTGTCAAATATGTATAAACTTACTTGACAACGAGGATCTGTGTGCAGGAGCTAGCCCAGTGAGGTGTTACACCCATTGACTGGCCCAAAGTATTTTCTTTTGCCTGCTCTCTTTCCAGCACCCTATGTACTTTAACGTGGTAAAGCTCCAAAAGGATAGGTGCAAAGTACCTCACTCTAGCAGAGAAAGTCTCATAGGAGCTGCTGATATAAACCTCTGCAGATTGAGTGAAATCCAGGTCTTTTCTTTCCTCAATGAGGACAATTGCTAGGTAAGAGGTGGCTGCCACCATAATAGTCTTCCTTGCCTCCTTCTGTAGTTTCTAAAAGAAGAAATGTCACTATTCCGCCTTAACGTGTTTTAGTTAAAACATTCATAATTATCAGACCTAACAGATCAGATTGGTCAGTCAGCTTAAGCAGATGAACAGGTGGATTTCAAATGAGCGATAGGATAGGTGTCAGTTTACTGAGCTCGGAAGTGTTTCTGGGACTATGAACCTAGATACCTACAATCTTCAAAGTAAAAGAACAAATTACCCGCAGAACCTTCATACTGTTAGCTTTAGGTGATCTGACCATTGAAATGGTGTTCTCTCAAATACAGCTTAGGATTTATGAAGCTAAATTCCATTTAAGTGTCATATTAAATGCATAAGCCTCATCCTGGACTTTAGCCAGCCTCCAGGCTAGGAAGCTATTTGGCCTAGTGGTTTAATGGGTATCTTACTGTGTGAAAGTTATCAGCATGCTGTAAAGCAGGATAAGTAAGCCAAGTTCTCTCAGTTTCACACAAAAATTCCCTTAACCTCTTGAAGCCCTGTAACATTTACATTGGTGCAACTTGGAACTTCACCCCAGGAGTTAATTTTCTTTTGCAGGCTAATTTATAGCATTTCTTTGATAAATGGTTAGAGAAGAGCTAATTACTGTATGCTAAGGTTGTATATTCATGCTTAACAAAAATGTTAATAGATCATGGTTTGAGACTGTGAGAAAGTTATAATGGAGAGGGAAGAGGTAGCTTGTTACTATCCAAAGCCAGTCCCGTCATGCTCTGTTTGCATGACTCTGATGAATGTGTACGTCAGTGATATGCTGGGCACAAACTGTTACCTCTTGGAGTTTGCTTTCAGTGGTGCACTCCAAGGAACGGGAGCCCTGAGCACAGCTGTGTAAAGAAATGGCATGGAAGTTATTTGATTTCTGAGAAAGCACAGATCTCTCTTCTCTGCAATGGTCTGTCTAAAGGCTCTTCTGAGAAGAACGTCAGCAGAAAAATCTTCTGACCTCATTCTTATATGGAGTTACAATTAGAACATCTGAAGCTTACTGTAGTGCAGGTGAAAAAGACCAAAGTTTAAGGAGGAGATTCTCAATTGGTGAATTTGTTAAATATGACTGAGAGAGACAAAAGGAAGGAAAAAAATGTAAAATACTTGTTGTTTCACTAGCTTGCTGCTTTGCTAGACCTGCTGAAGATTAGCAGTGCCTTTGTGTGATGAAAATACTGAATGAATACCTTTATCTTCTATAAAGTTGTGCAGCAGTTTGCAGTGGACTGGAAATCCTGATAAGCTCACACGGGTGTGACACCTTGAGACACCTGAGCTCTCTCCAAATGTTTGTTTTTATTTTCTGAACTTGTCAATGTAAGACACCCAGAGTAAACAGGAACAACTTTCCTTCACAGCAGGAAATGTTCTGCAGGCTGAACAGTCCCAGCTCTTTCAGCCTTTCTTCAGAGGAGAGATGTTTCAGTCCCTTCACCATCTTCATGGCTCTTCATTGGACTGTCTCCAGTATACCCACGTCTCTTTTACACTGAGGAGCCCAGCACTGAACCCAGTTTTTCAGATTTGTCTCACTTGTTCCAAGGGGAGAAGGTTCACCTCCCCTGACCTGCTGGTGATGTCAATTGCTAAGCAAAAGCTGTAGTTGCCAGGGTATTTTGGAAGGAATTCAGTGTGATGTGTCACATTGACTCAGATGTGTTGAGTCTTTAGGGTGTTTAGAAGGAACATGTCATCCCTTTATCACAGCAGTCAGCTGTGGGACAATTACCTTGCCAAGACTGAGGCATCTTTTGATCAACTCAGGATTTCAAATGCTGGGGGAATAGTCCATTTGTAAAGCAAAGTATCACTGTGCAGTTTAGCAGCCTCCAATATTTAGCAGGAACTTAAGGCAGAGGTAAGAATGATAACTCCGGATAAAGGGGCCTAGTTTCTCTTCCAGCACCATTTTCCACAAGTGAACACTTAAGTAAAAGCTGGTTGTTGATCAGAAGTTCGTGTTACAGGTAAAGTGTGAGCCAGCATAGAGGTTTCTGAGATATATCACTAATGTTTAAGAAAAGGCTGGCAGGCAATGCCAGTAATGCAAATATTGTTCATTACACTGTCATTAGTTCATTCTCTTTTGCTGGTGCTTGGAAAAGGGTAAATGTTAATTTTATCACTCTTTAAATGGGAAAAGAATTGATTTCCTTGCTACTAGTATACAGGAAATGTGATAATATTTGTAAAAATATTACCTTATGAAAGGTTAGAATATTTTTCAAGTTAGTACCTTTGAATTTTTCAATCTAGACATAAATGTTGAATTATAAGCCTTGATTTAAAAAACCTTCTAGAAAATTAAACCATGTGATTTTATGAATCATTAGTTAAATATTTTTTGTAGATAATTTCTAACGAAAAAGGATTGTGTCCTTTAGTGAAATGACAATGAAATATCATTGTCTTTGCCAACTGTAAAGAATGATAGAAACCTTTGATGCTAAGCTGAAGTCAATGTACTTAAAATGTATTTACACAGCTTTGTGTCGAGATTTACTCATTCTGTAGGTGAAGTGTTCATTAGACTATGATAGGACCACAAATGAATTACTGAGTGAGTGGCTGAGTGACTAAAGTATGTAAAACTGTACTTACTGTCATAGGGTAACATAACTTGAATTTTTTCCCAATAACTATAGGATAAACAATCATTATAACATAATTTTATAGCAGTCAGATCTTCTATCAGTTTGTGTAATTTGGTATCTTCTCAAATGATATTATGAAAATCCAGTTACAGCTGTCCTAATAATTAACATCTGGCTAACAAGCTGTGTTGAAATTTTTTAAGGGATGAATCCATATAAAACACATATCTTCTTGTTTTGTTTGTCAAACGAAAAATTAGAAATAGCAAGTCAAGGTTTATCAAAAAATACCTCATAAGAAAAGACTTCATTATTTTTAGATGTAATTTAATCACATTTCATCCCATTTCATCAATTTTGTTCTGAAATTTCATTTTAAAATAACAACTGAAAGATCCAAAAATGCTGAGATAAATGTTTCTTCCATTTTTCATCAAAATTATTCTCTGAAGTTTACATGGTTTAACATACATGATTAATCAAAATAAAATAACAAGTTTTGATATATTTTTTATTCTTCTGAATACATTTTCCACCTTCCATTAAACATTATTTTATCTTCATCAGTTTTCTTCCTTTGAAGTCTTAAGGTTAAATCAGTAATGCAAAGATTAACTGCTCTAATTACAAACACATGGAGATAAGAGATCACAATGTTCATGAAGAGTCCTAAACAGCAGTAGGACAAATGACTCATGATGCTTTTTATATCTCAACACACTCTTGTATGGAATAAATGAGACAGAATTGTTGGTCTGAGCATTACAATAGATCACCTGAGATTTTTGGTTCTTTTTCTTAGAAGGCAACCAAGATTTCTGAAAATAGTTTTTGAATCCTTATTGTGGTTTATGCTTTCTTTATAATCACTACAGTTTCAGTTATGAAAATTTAGCTTGATGGGCCTCACATGAACTAGAATCCAAATCAGTAGTGAAGAAATTCAGGTTACGTATTTATTTCTTTTCCTTCTTTTGTTTTCTTCAACAGCCTAGGCTGGGAGCGTATCACTTAAATTTTATTTTATAAGGTGGATATTAGCTTTTAAAACATTTCCCTGCTCTTCTGCTGATAAATTGTCAAGTGATTTGAAAAATACATAGGTACCCAAAACTGCAAAAATTTCTGTGCTACTCAGTGCTGCAATGCCTAAAAGACTGGTTCCTGGCACTGGGATGAGAAGTTATGACATTGGACCCTACAAGGGGAGAAGGGAACTGTCAGGACCGGGAGGCCTCAGACTGATTTTCTGTTTACCCCACTGAGAGACATAATATGCAACCTTTGTTTTAAACTGGACACAGAGGTGCTGGGTGGTCAGGCTCCTCACTCTGGAAGACATTGCTAATTCTGCCTGTGGTACCTCCACAGTTATATGGCCCCATGGGAGAAGGCAGCTGCCCACCAGAGACAGGAGAGAGAGATCTGCTGAAATTCACACCTGCTGTTTGGCTCACCAGGTCCTCTGGTTCTGCAAGTGCCCCAGCTGAAATCTCTTCCTTGAATTTGAGAAACTCCAGGCTCTTTACATGATTTATGGGATTATGTGAAGCTATAAATCTTCTGCTACAGCTAAATGCAACAATGATACTGTTTGTATAACAATTTGCGTCAGCTTTGCTTGACCACATCTGTGTCAATGCTGAATTGCTGAAGGACTGAGTAATGGCTATGCAGAGAGCATGACTGAAATAACACCAGGCTCCCTGGCCACCAAAGGGAACTGCCTCAGCTCCCCCTGGTTCCCAGAGAATTACCAGAATTAGTATAAACAAATCCACGAGAGCTTCAGTTAACCTCAAACAAAGTGACATCCTTTGAAAAAACTAAAATAAACTCCCTGATGTTTAGCTGGCATAAATGTCCACCAGCAATGTCCAGCTGACCCTTCAGTATGGAAGAACACTTCTCTTCACAGGATACCTGTCACCATCAGTGTCTGGACCAGAATGCCAGAGAAACATCTAGGGCTCATTCTCTTTCTCCAGTAGCAAAATTAAACTGAAAATTCTTCTGTGCTTTTAAGACTTGAGTTTTACTTCCTCACTTCTGAATTTTGGATTGTTGCCAAAAGAGGAAATACTTGACTTCTGTAAGGTGCTCCATTTAGCTTTTTCACAGCTGAGGATAAAACTGCCAGAAGATGTGTAAGAAATATTGCACTTTGTGAAATTTACAACCTACGTCTGTAAACTAATAGACATTTGGATAAATACAACATTTGGAAGAGCTTTAGTTTTGGAATAAATGTTTGGCCTTTACAAGGGATGTGTAAGATCTAATGGGTGGATGCTAAGACCAGCCTTTGACACAATCAGCATATTTTCGCATTTAACTGCCCGTGTAATACCTAATTGCAAAAGCAAAACACTAAGTCTGAGACTGAATCAGTGCAGATTATTTCAAAGGCATGTCAATAAAATCTTCTCCTACATGACATGCCGTCCTATGAGTTTTTCTACACTATATATGTAACATAGACAAATTGCTTTAAGAACATTTAGAGAACTTGCAAAAGACTCGTGGAAATGTTTTTTTTTTTTTTTTTTAAATATTTCCGTTTCGTTGTACCCAGTAAGTCTGCTACCTAGAAGAAAACCACAGATTTTAAACCTGATTTCTAATTGACCATTCTCTCAGCTATGGTTTTCTTTGTTATTTACATGTGCTAAAAGATTGCTTCCTCCAGAACTTTTCCAGGATTGCAGTCCTTTTCTAGGATCATACTGAGTTCTATGCAACCAACAGGACTGAAAATTCATGTTTCCTGTTTTCTGCCTTTTTAGAAACACTTCTTGAAGTGTTCCTGTACTTCCTTTCTCAAAAACTTTCATCAAGGTAATCTCTTTTTGTTCTGAGGTTAGGTCAGTTTCTTTTATCTCCTAGAATGGAATTCATCAGATACAACCAATTAAAAGCCATTCAATTCTCCAAGTATTTTTTTTCATTCTACTCTAGAGAAGGATCTTTGCTCCTTGTCACTGGAGTTAATTTTGAGAGCAACTGGTCTGACTTGCCTGGGGAGCACTATTGCAAGGGTTTATAGAAAGCCTCAAGTTGGTTGGCGGTTTTTCCTTTCAGAGTTCCTGCTGCACAATACTTCCAATGCTCTTGTTGCTGCTTAAGAACTCAGCAGTTACATCCTGGTATTCTCGTGGTGTTAGCCCCATTTAGGTTTTTGCCTTGACTTTTCTGATACCCACTCTGCATGGTTGGCTTTAGTTTTTATTTCTTGTTAGCACTTTCATAGTTTCCACTCTGTGCCTTTTCTTTGTGTGCTGAAGGGGAATGAAGAGCTTATATGCAAGTCAAATTACTTTCTTACTGCATTTCCTATTTTTTCAAGATTAGGCATAATTTGTACTTGTGTTGATCTCTTTATTTCCCTCTATGGAAGTGCGAGTTCTTTTAGGTAATGATTCACATTTTTATATTTCATTTAACAATACTGCAACTTGTCACTATCCAAGTGATGGGGGCAAAGATATTGCTCTGCAGTTATTTAACTTAGACCTTTGTATCTTCAGACCTTCAGCTACAGCTCATGTGTTCTATTGTGTTTTTTTGACCACGGTAAGTGGGAATCGTCATTTCTCACTTTGCAAAAAGAACAGAAAACCAAGGAGTCAGCATAATTAATGATAAGCATTTTAAGAGTTAAAATGAAAATCCTAAACAGTGAAGGATTTATTGGCATGAAATAACACATGGCAACAAAGAGGGAAAATGCTTTTAAATGCAAATATTGGACAAAACCCCAAAATAATGTCTCAGTAAGCAATTTTCATGACTTCGGGAGCCATGAAACCCAAACCAGGCAGAACAAATGCAACAAAGCATTAAATTATACTGTTATTATCTATCATAACATATTTGCGCTCTGTCTTTAAGCCAGCATATATACACACACAGAGGAAACCAAAAACTGCTGAAAACTGCCAGAGTTGTCTTTTCAAGAAGCTGAAAGATGATGATGAAAGTATGTGAAGTAATGAGAGCTTTTTAAAGGACCCAGATGGTGTTTAAAGAGCAGCTGAAGGTAGTCATCACGTTGCATAGTAGAAGCATGTACTCTTGACAAAGACGCATGCAGATGTTTTATGTCACTTATCCTAGAAGTTAGAAATGTAGAGGCAAGGAAAATGTACTGTGAATGTATGACTTATGAGTCCTGGTGCCTGTGACTTTCTCCCATATTTTTTTTCTCTAAATAATCATAGAATCGTAGAATCATGGAATCATGGAATCAGAGAATGGGCTGGGTGGAAGGGACCTTAAAAGTCATCTAGTTACAGGCCCTCTGCCGTGGACAGGGACAGAGCTCAGAGCTCCATCCAGCTCCTGATATCTAATATAAACCTACTCTCTTTCAGAATAATGAAATGTTTGAATTCATAACAGAGGAATCACACTGGTTTAGGCCTGCCTGGAGAAGCAAACTGTGTGCTTTAATTCAAATACCTTTATTGTTAAAATAGTTAAGACATGTTCTGTCTCTTTGATCTCCTTAGATAGGAAGACGTAATGACTGATTTAAGTAAAAGTCCTAAATAAGAACTAATGAAGGAGAAGTTTGAAGCACTAAGAATCTTTAGGCCATTGACAGATTTTTGTCTCTTTCTTGGAACTGCGTAATTGAATTTCAAGCACTGAAATGCATGTAAATTCTTGTTAATAATTAAAAAAAAAAAGCAAAGAAACCCGCCAGAACAAATATACAACTCATAATGGCTCCATGAATCCCAAGTTTTAAGCAGATAAATACTTAACCAGAAACCTTTTAGCCCTGTTATGTTGTCTGACAATGTATAAATAATTCCAGGGAACACTTTGGTGCAGTTCAATGCAGTGTTTTAGAAGATATAATTCTAAAGTGTTAAACTATAATAATTTGAAACCAAATCATAGCTTTCAAATTACCTTTGTGGCATCTAAGATCAGAAAACAGTGTTGTTATCAATTTCCCAAAAGTGTCTAAAGATGGAAAAGGATTCATTAAACAGAACAGTGCTATCAAAGTGTAAAATCGCGTCACATATGGTGACAAATTAGTTGTCTAAAATGCAGCACAAAAATAAAGATAGACAAATGAATTTTCTCATAGAAAGCTTCAATTTCTTTAAGGGGAAAAAAATATTATTAATTCTGCACAAGCCCAAAATATGTTGACTGAAAAGCTCCCATGACAATCTCTCCTGGAAAGTGAGTACACGTACCTCACATGACTGTCCTCCTGAGCCAAGGTCAGGAATATAGACTCATACAACCCACAAAGCATTGAAACAAAAATCCATTTCCACCATCAGTTTTTGACTCCTTCTTGGTGACTCCTTTATTGTACATTTCACTGCTGTGGAGACACCGTGTGTAGTCATTTACAGTGAATGATTCTGCCTGCCGCAGAATTTTCTGTCTTCTGCACTGACAAGGGAAAAGAAGCCCGAGGAACACTATTTTCTGCACATCTTAGGGACAAGATAATGGACAGTTATGGGAAAGTACGGAAATGAGACACTTCAAGCTACTAAATGGCCACATGAAGCTCCAGGGATCCCAGCTATGACTCCTTGTCTTCTAAGTTTCAGCGGTTTTTATTAGTAGTAGCAGTAGTATTACTATTACTATTAATCTTGTGATTTTGTAAAGAAACAATAATTTTCATGCTAAATATTTATAGTTTATGAAAAGGAAGAACAGATCATCTTCATCATTAAAAAAACCCGCTTAAAAGATATGATCTGACAAAAGAGGAAAAATAATTTTTTTAATATATAAACATGATAAAAACTTTCTTGGATTAGGGTAAACACAGGTCTTTTTCCTTTATATGTGGCATACACTCTCTTAGTATGAAGACTTTATATATTTTGAATGGTTCATCATTTCCTTTAAATAAGAAGGCAAGCACTGTCTTTTACACTTTTCCTCTTTAATGAGATAAGACAATGCACAAACCAGACATTGTCATAATTTTTCCACACGCAGTGTGTATATAAAGTAGTTGTATCAGTGACCTCTAAGCATTTTTTGAGGATTTAAAAATTTATTATTATTATTACACTGAAGGAAATACTCTTTACCAGAAACAACAGAAATAATACTTCTTAATATTATTTATTATTGTGTGTATAGGCTTTTTTCTGTGTTGGCTTTCTTCATATAACTGGAAATTATAAGCACTCCCTCAAATGTTTTTACATTTTTACAGCTAGTTAAAAATTGAGACTGCCTAAATGTTTTGACAATGAAGTCTAAATACCAAAGATTAATTCTAACACTGGATGCCTTAAAAGACTTTAATGAAGATAGCCAAATACTGTGCACGCTAGGCATCAGGCTTACATTCATTACAATGACTCTTCCTTTTTTGGGTGAGGGACACTCACTAAGGCTGAGTGAAACAAAGCAAATTCCCAATTTAGAAACATTAAAAACCCCCTGGATAACTCAAGTGTTTTTGTACTTACTGAAAAGGAGATTGAATTCACTATGTGAGCTTCACTCTTGCATAGATTTACACATGGCAGAAAGCCTTATTGCCAGGAGTGCCAGAGATTTTCTTGTGTTCCAGGATGTCTGTTTATGCACACAGAGAACACACAGGGTGATTGCATCAGCAGCTGCACTTCTACCAGCTCGTTGGAAATAGAACATTTTGGGGAATGATTATGTGAATCCACCTGCAAATATCTCAGAACTGACTTTTTGGCCAGGACCATATCAGTGCATTTTCAGCTGAGACAGTTTGTGCATTGAATCTCAACTAACTACTAACAAAAAACATAATGATAAGAGCAACCTAAAATTACTGAGATTGAGACTGAGCTGGATAGAGGGAACATAAATCTTTCCTGAGTGAAACTTGGGGAAGGAGGTGCAGCTTTAGCGATGGGACTTACATCCCACAATATAACCTGCCATGAAGGATGGGGTCAGAGCCATACTTTCTATTTCCTTTGCTTTTTTTGAAGTATTAAAAATCTATCCTGAAAAAAAACCAAACCAACCCAACTCAAACCAAATGAATAAAAAGAAAATGTAAGCTACAGTAAAATATTATGCCAAAGTTTTCTGTTATTATGTTGAAACATGCACTGTATATGAAGACTGTAGTGGATGATCTGTTTGGTGCCTTTACTACGTGTCTGGCTGACTACATTATGGTGTGCCTGAAAGTATGTATCCCTGTAATCAAGTTAACATCGTGTCTTCACCTCTTCTGCTGAGGACTCATAGGATTCACCTAACTCTAGATCAGGCTCTGGTTACCTAACTTCTTCAGCTGTGTTTTGCCCCCAAGAACCTTCCTTTCCTGATTTTGTGGGTGGAGAAGAATTTTAACTGTGTGGATGGAATCTTTCATCTTAAAGAATTGTTTCCTTGCTTGTCCACACCGGCTTACCAAATTCAGTACATCACTGTCCTTGTGCACATGTACTTGGGTGTTCTTCTATTGGAAAACCTGAGCTGGTGGGATGGTGGTTCCCATAACCATTACAAATGTGCCCCCAGGTCTGGAAAGAGAAAGCTCTCCCAGGTTCTCCAGTTCAGGCATATGTATGATGTTCTCCAAAGCAAAGCATTTCTCAATTTTATCAGCAGAAATAAGGCCTAGAATAAGTGAAAAGTGCTAAAAAAACCCAGGACAAACATCTATTGTGTTGAAAGCTGTAACAGAGAGAAGTGTTTAACCAGGCAGGTCTCCTAAGGTAGGTCTTTATTGCCTTGTGTAATTGCTTGAACAGCCTTGTGGCTGCTCTTTTATTAAGGGTGAACACTGGTGTTTTCTCAGCCTGTAGCTTTCTGACTCTGTTGATAGCTGGTAGCTATGCATAAGTGAATGAATCTGCTTCAGGGACATCATGTCATATGAAGACAGTGGTTGTATCCATGCTGCTCAGAGTCAGCTTCCTTTACAGTGCACTGGCTCATCCACACAAGTACATGAATCCAAGCCTTCTCAACCCTGCAATTCTTTGGCCTGTGCCCATCCAGAGTGTCAGAAGTCACGTGAAGTCTGTGTTGCAGCCTGGCAGAACAATACCTCATGAACTCCCATAGAGAGGTTGCATCCAGTATTAAAAATTGGTAAATATCCGCATGTGTCCTGTGATGTAAATATTGTGTGCTCACTTTAACTTCTTAGAAATATTTTTTAAAAATTGGAAGTGATGTACTGCCAAACTACTACTACAGATATCTTACGTGACAGAAAGGATCATGGGGTTAGGTGGAAAAATAATTCTGAGTGAATTAGCTGGGCCTGCTTCAGGGAGCCCTGGAATGCCATTATCCAAAACAGACTCCTCCTTTCTTAGATGCAACATCAGTAAACCAGATTGCCCAGTTACACTTCTGTTTCAGTCAGTCATTCCCTTAAAAAAACCCCTGAATATGAGTAATTTACATCAAGCTGTGTTTTAACTAACAGCATCTTAGACCACAGCCCAGGTGTTCCGTTTTGCACACTGGTATTTGAAGGCCAGTAATGTCTGCAGCTTCATCTAGGTGATAGTCATAACTGCACACTTTCCTTTCCCTGGATACTGAGATAGCAAGAACCATAATTTGTCTATTTACTGTAGAGCAGATGACAGGCTTAGGTACCTACCTTAGTTTCAAAGTCCAAGAGGAGAGCAATGTAGATACAAACCACGCTCACCTCAAGACCTCCCGCTCACAGCTCCCTTTGTTGCACTTAGCAAGTGCTGGAAGCCAGACTGTGTCATGTACCAAGCCACAGACACCATGTGTTTAAAAGTTTTATTCAGATTCAGGGTCACAACTCCTTCTCATCAGGTAACTTAATAAGTTATGGGTGGAGAGACAGCACCAAAAGAAAGGAAAAAGATTATGATCTTTTTCTTTATTTATTTCCTCATTTCCTTATTTATACTCTAATCCTGCCTCCACTAAAATTGACAGAACTCCCACGGGCATCTGCAGGGGTAGGATGTCTCCTCCCAGATTATATCCACCTACTGTCTCTGATGAAACAGCTGTTAAAATCTGTGTCCCAGTGGTATATTTTGTTATTAAATTAATTATAAAATTAATTATACCTCAAATTAATCTTCTGACTTGACCTTTACATCTGGTACTGGATCAATTAATGAATACTTCAATTTCAGCCCTGATGAAAGGCTTGTGTAGCTGAAAGATTGTTGCAGGTATAGACACTGCCTCAAAAAAATCTCTTACTTTCCTGTAGATTGTTGAAATGACAAGGAGAATAAAAAGAAATAGTGGTATCATAGAAGGAAAACAAAATAATTAAATTTCAGAAGTAAAAGTTTACCACATTAAATAGAGCAGAAAAATGAACATAGGGATACATCTAACTATGGAAGAGGTTTGTTAACTTGATCATGATGTTCTTATGTGACCAAAGAGTACTTCTAAAGTGCAGGGCTTGTGCATGACCTGCCATCATCCTTATGTTCAGGTGAGCCTTGGTCATATAAGGATTTCCTCTCCACACTGTGGTTTCCCTAAGGGGAAGATATGGTGAGCAGAGTGGAGAGTGAAGCCAGACTGGCTTCTATTAGGGCCTCATCTCTCATGAATGAATAAAGAGAGTCCAGGAATGGACGAGGTATAAGTCTGGTTTTTATCTTCAACTTTCATTACTACTTCTGTGGTAATTTTTCACTGCAAAAATATTTTTAATAGCATTCACACAGAAACCACAAAGAGTTAGATCATAACCTCAAAATCTGATCATATGGCAGCGTGGAATTTTGGACAAGGAGAAAACAACTTATCCCAAAGAGATGTTTAGCACTTGGTCTAGGATCTTAGTGCTGAAAGTGGCAGTGTAGGGCATTTTAATGATGAAAATGATTAAAACAGAATTTACCATTGAACTACCCTTTGAGCAGAAGGAGGACAGTCCATGATTAATGGCGTAGTTGGGTAGTTTAGCATTTCTAAGCCACAGGCTCATAGGTAGCATCTGACTCTGTTGGCTCATATAAAATTTAAAGGAGCTTTTCTTTTCACATAGCAGTTCAGAGTGGCTGGTTGCTGTACTAAGCTAATTTGAATCCTACTATATAACTGGGCTGCAAATTTTGACATTTCCTGTTGAGTACCCAATTTAAAAATATCCAAAATTATACACACGGTAAAAACATGGGGACTGTGTACATGGCTCATATGGACAGATGAGACAGGCACATTCTGAAGATTCCCATTGAACAAACTGAAGATGCACATATAGATTATTTTCTGTTTATAATCAGCTAATACAGTCTGATTTTCTCTTGTTATTTCAGTTATCTGTGCTCCTGCTCACAGGTAATTGTGGCTGTGAAACCATAAGCCTAGGGGCTTTCTGAACTTTGAAACTCAGGGTCTGCATGCCAAGAGCCAAATGAATTGAAATAGTTTCCTGATTCATGGGCACAGCCCTGGTATCATGGCTGCCCACGGATGAAGGCTTTCAGACCAGTAAGATTTTCAATGATGAAACTGAAAAGAATGCTGACTTTTATAATCATCTGCTGCCACACTCCTACTGACATAACTTTACTTGATTCATGAGGAGTGTCAACAATTACACAAAATAGTGTTACATTGCATGGTGTTGAAAAAATAATTTTATTTTCGGTCAAGGAGGAAAATACATAGGGGCATTTCCAGTTCATTAGAAATGATTCACAAATGCAACTGAGTCTCTAAATAATTTTTAGAGCTCCAGTTGGCCTTACTGGAATAGTGGGTTTGGACCAGGTGACCTCCAGAGGTCCCTTCCAACCTTAAACATGTGGTTCTGTGATTTCAGGAACCACACATCCTGAACTTATATAGCATCATATGATGGCAAAAAAAAAATCTCAGACCTATGAGACCATCCACAAACTAAATCAAAGTCAGCAGTTTGTTCAAAACCAAAGTAGTTTTTCAATTGTAGAGATGTTTCAGGAAAATATGAGTGAGTGGATTATTGTCACATTAACGGGGATGTTCATCCTTGGTATAGCTAAAACAGTTGTCATTTCTGCTGAAGGGTTACTTGGTGGAATATGTCTGCCTTATCTGATGGAAGGTAAGCCAGAAAGGGGAACAAAATATAGGAAAGTGGCTCTGAGGACAGTATGAGAGAATGACTGTGGGAAGGTACCACTCATCTGGGTAAAGCATTATGGACTGTAATAGTGGGAAACAATCCAGGCTTGGCAAGTAGACTGATAACATGATATAATAAGACTTTGCCATCTGTAATGTCCCTGATCCCTAGCTGGAGAAATAACAAATACATATTTGATATGCAGCTGCTTTGTTCCAGATTTGCTTCTGTTTGGATTGTGGCATGACATATCCCTGGTTCATGTTTTTAGAGTCTTTTCTGAGGACTGGAGGTGCAGGAGAGTACGCATTCAGGTATTGTCCCAAAAGAGTTGGGTTTTTTTTTACACGTGTGAAAATCCATTATCTTGGCAATGCTCCTGGGGCTTCTGCAGGCTTATACAGGAGGCGAGGGTCTTGCAGTTGTTACATGCAATATTGCTGAGGTCTTGGCACTGTGGGATAAGCCTTTCCAAAGACAACCTCATCCATATCCAATTTCATATGAAAATTCAAAATTAAAAAACCAAAACAACAGCAAAATACTTCTTATTTTAAATAAGTACTCTGCCAAGACTCCTCTTTAAAAATTGTACTTACTGTATTTCCTGTCTCTGTCCAGCTGGGATCCAGAAATGACTTATCCTTCTGCCCTCCCTGTAAAGAACAGCCTTTCCCAGTTCTGTCTCAACTGCGTTTTTCCTAGAGATGGAACAAGAGGGCTCAGCAGTCTCCTCACCACTCCATCTATATCTTCAACCACCATATTGGCACCTTGTAATCATGGCCTTCATAGAAGACAGAAACAAGTCCTACTAGGTCCTCCAGAAAAATGGACCTAGGTGGCTGTAGACAGATGGATGTGGGATCTGGATTTACTACGGACCATGGTGACAGAGTGACAGCGACAGGCAGGTGTGGCTAGCACAGACCTTTCCCGTGAGAATTTTTCTTCTATTCCTTCTGTGTTCTATAAACAAAGATAGAGTTTGGATGTTATTAAAACAGTTCCTCGGGTTTGTGCAGTTCGAACCTGGCCAATCGGGCCTAGGGGGAGGTTATGAACTGACCAATCTGGGTGACCTTTCAAGAATCCATATAAACTGGAGACAGAAAAATAAAAGAGCTTTTTCCGATGCTATTGAGAGAGCACATCTTCATTTCTCGACAGCGGCCGTAGTGACAGGCAGGCACCTGAGCTCTGGGGGATTGCAGGGACACTGATGACCTTAATAGGTAATTTTCTCTATAGTCAACAAGCTGAAGAGACTGGGGTAAACTTCTGCAAATCATATTCCAAATCACTCCTGTCTATGCTCCTGAAAACATCCCTCTCTCTTGCCAGTACTTTTTGCAGTGATGTGTTTTTCTCAGTTAACGAATATGTTGTTTTAATTCTGTTTAGCATTGTAATCACATCACAAGGCTTCAGTGTGCTCCTGACTCAGGCCACATGTTCCATTGGTGAGAAATACAGCTGTTCCATGTAAGAAATACAGCTGTTGGAAAAACTGTTAAGTATTTCACTAAGAAAAAGATTAAAATACAATTGGACTTGCATTTAGAGGTATAAATGCCTGTGATCCAACCCAGACATGATTAAAACAGCCCTAAAGTGTATCAGTAGGAGTTATCCTGAAATGAATTAATATAAAGCAGGCATGCAGAAAGCAGTGCTCCTCCTGCCTTAAACATCCAACACACCATGACCAGCAGCATCTTCTGTGTCTTAGTGGTATATCCCTCAGCAAGTTTGCAGATGACACAAAGCTGAGCAGTGCAGTTGACACAACAGAAGGATGGGATGCCATCGAGGGCAACCTGGACAAACTTGAGAACTGGGCCCGTGAGAACTTCATGAGGTTTATAGGTGGTAAAAGAAGCTGAGAACAAAGTGCTGGTAGTATGGATGAAGGCTGCATATACCACTGGATCTAAAAACATAAGCAGAATCTCTAGTTATGTTTTTACTTAATAGTATAGATAAAAAATAAAATCAAGAGTCAAGAAATCAGAGCAGACAGGAGATTCATCAGATCAGAAAGTGAAGCAAGAATGCAACCTGACACATGAGGATTGACGAACATTATGATCCAAAGTTTAAGTGCTGATGCCATTCCTCTGACTTGCACATTCTATCATAGAGGTTGCTGTTGTTTAGCAAGGAAGAAATCCATAAAAGAAGGCTTGATCTCTGTGGTATTTAAAAGACTCTATTTAAAACAGCAAGAAAGGAAGAATTTTAATCTAGTACGACATTAGGAGTAAATGAGTATGGCTGTAAAGGAGACTGAAAAGTCTCCTAAATAGAAACTACTTCTACCTTTCAGTCAATAACATGCTGGGCTCCTAATGAGATATTGTCATCCTGATTCTAATTACTTGTACCACATGGAATTATTCACCCCATATACAACCTGTAGCTAATTTTGATCTTTTTGTGCCAGCTGTGGAGCACAAATTCCATCTATCACTGAACATTTTAATTAGTGCTGCTTAAAAAAAAATTAATATGCTGAAGTAAATTTTTTTCCATACGTTAAAAAAAGATTAATGCTGTACTGAAAAACAACCCTTGGCAATATTGAGAGGCTTGTATTTTCTTGAGATGCTATAAAAACCATACCTTTGGAGGAAGGGGACACAAAGGAGAAGGTGAACCTTTGAAATCTTCATACTTGGGGTTTATGCAGAAGAGAAGTGGAGGCAAATCTTCCTTTAATAATTGAACATGAAGCCTTGTGCCACTACAAATCTTAGAAAATCCCACACAATCCAATTACACATCTTATGTTATCACTGGGAATTCTGCAGCTCAGTACTCAAAGGAATCAGTTCTTCTTTAATTTGAGTTGTGCTTAGGCTTTGGTATCCCTACTCAGACCCTCCATCTGGGATTGGTGTATATTGGTTCTGAGCTTTAGACAGTAAAAGAATTAATCACAATACAACTGATCTCTAAGGAATACTGCCTCCACCCACTATTTTATTAGAATACTTTGTAGACAAAAAGTGGAATTCTTTAATTTAGTTTTGCTCTTCCAGGTCTTTTGAGAGATGAACTACATGAAAGGTCACACTAGGTTTATATTGGAGATGGTCACTTGCCTAGCACATTTTCAGTTATCAAAACAGAAATGGTAAAAACATCCTTCCTGACATTTTTTTTCAGATTTCAGACTATTGTCTTTATTAAGGAATCAAACTATTCATTTTATTTTACTTAGATCTTGTTTCATATTTCATGATTTTGTAGATTATTTATGTGCACTTACTGCTGGCAAAACTGACAGTTTTGGGAACACTGACAGTCCAAAATTCTTTTACATTAGTTTTCACACAGGATATCAAAGGAACCAGAAGAAATGCTTTGAGAATTCCATTACCAATTCAAACGGACATTCCTGTTTATAAATATCTGAGACACTGTAAGGAAACACAAAATAAAAAAGTGAGTGCTCTATTACTAATGAGAATTTTCTGACTTGGTATTATGCTAAACCCCTGTTTAATCACATTACATTAATTTAAAATGCTCTGAGGTAAGGGGAAATAAATAGTAGGGCAGGAGAAGTTGTAAGTTCTCTGAATTTGCTCTTTGGTAAAAGACTGTGTTGACACAGAAATGGCTAAGCATATGAAAAGCAAATAAAAGAACATGTTGATTTTCTTTCTCCATTGGTTTGTGGAAAGGTTCTTCTTCAGAGAGCTAGAAAAAGCCACTCCACCAAAAGAAATGTCACTGTTCATCGTAGCTAGGCAGACATCTACTGTGGTCTAAGAAGGACTGAGAGGCATGATGTATCAGGAAAACAAGTTTTCATGGAGGAGTGACCTTTATATACTGTTGTATTTAACTTGTATTGTATTATATATTACTATTATATATTACATATTATTATAGATTATATTGAAGGGTGAAGTACAGAAATTTATTTTAATGAATACCAGGTGCTTTAAAATGTTATCAAAGCAGAAAACATACCAAATTACGATATGTCACCAATTCACAAATTTATTCCTAATTGAAAAGGTAAAATTGTCCTATGACAGGATAGGTTTTAATCAACTTTTTTCCTACCTTTTACTTTCTTCCCATTTTCTGTCTATTCTTTATCTGTCATCATCATTCTATTTTTTCCTAATCTCCTAATCTTTTTTGAGGAGAGAACACAGACACATTCTTCCTCTAAAATAATTCCTGTCATTTAAAATCTTACTTGACTGATAGCTCATGGTAACACTGAAGCGAAGGAAGAAGTGTAAACCAAATGATTTAATGACAACCAAATGTCCCAGGGAAATGTGAGAGCTTCAGTTCACCTTCTAGAGTCCTAAGAGCTCTGATGCTGACCTAAAAGCCGTCTAGCCCTTGCCAGGGTTAAAAGCTGTCCTTCCATTAAAGCATTATCATGGTAGATACTGAGGGTACCTTAGTGTCACCATGTCTGATGGCCCAGTAAGGCTGCACGATTTATCAATCCCATTCTCAGACAGATGAACCGTTCTACGAGCAGTGTTTAGGGTATGTCCTTGTGGAATTAGGGAAGGTTTTTTAATTGTTTAATGAGAGTGATGCAGTTTAAATCCACTAGCATGTGCTAAGCAAGAAAGGGAAGCATCGGTTTGCTTCTATGAAAGCATATTTTGCAATTACAAGTTAGACTAAAAATCTTAAGAATATTTAGAATTTGCTTTGCTATTAAAAAAATATTAACAAATGACAGCAAGCACAGTTCAGCCAAATTCTTTATTGAGTATTTGTTTCAAAACAGAAGTAGAAAAACGTGTTAGACAATGCCTCTGATACTTTGGTCTGCAAAATTAAGGAACTTTGAACAGATTTTTTTCTACTCTATGAATAATTGTCTTTCACCTTTTGTTGATAAAGGCAGACAACTTCTATGAGTACAAAACTAGAGTTATAAAATTGACATAATTTACAGAAAACTCCCCATTAGTAACAGACATTAGCAAAGCATGTTTTGATACAAAAGCTTTCAGACCTGGCCTCATTTTTTAAGACTTTTTTCCATGCTGAGTTAACTGTTTGCATGCATTTTGTTTATCCCTTTTATAATCCACTTTAATAATCAAAAGACACATTTAGGGAAAAGTGGGAAAACACATAAGAATCTCAGTATATGTATTGTTATAGGATTCCTTTAATGGGAATGATTTTTTCTTATAAATAAAGAAGTCAACATGGTCTCAAATACATTGCAAGAAGCTCAATGTTTGCTTTTTTTCTTTTTTCAAGAGCTTCAATTAGCCAAGTTACTAGAAGATATTTGGATATGTGATGTAGGACAAAAAACCATGATACATTTAATATAAGGCATATTTCTTTGCTTAGAAAAGATAATGTTACTGGTATCATTATGAATTTAAACACATGATGAATTTTGACTTATAAAAAGCATACAATATTACTGAACCAAAAGTGCTATGTTAACATCTCATATTTCCTTAGATTACTATAAAAGTCACCTGAGGTGATTATTTTTTTTTTCCTAGAAATTATCTAATTTCATTAATATTTAATATTTAGTGGAAATAATCATAATAAAAAAATACACTCTGTATTGTTCCCTGCTCATTTTTAATCCAATCCTACAAACACTTACTAACCATCATGAGAAGGAATCCTGGTTCTACAGGAGTTTTTGGGCTTCCAGGATCCCACCCTGCATAGTGCTTAATAGCAAGAGCAGTAAAAGCACCTCCAAGTGAGTACTGTGCTGGCAGAGAGTATCTGCAGCTTCACATCTTTTTGTGGATTCATGGTTCAGTTTACATTATTTCATCAAAACAATGTCATTTTCTAATCTTCTCATTAAACAAAACAAAACAAAGCAATTCCCCTCAAAGATCATGTTGTTAATTTGTAATTCTGTGAATTCTGTCTTGGCAAGATTTTAGGAATGATCTAGTCTTGTCCTCCTTCTTGCTGCTCCTCCTGCAAAATATGAAAAAAGAAATTTACTTATTACCTATAATTATATATAACACAAGAAGACTATATACTGTATTTACTTCTGAAACAGACATGTGAAAAGGAATGATGAAGCCTGGTGCTGAACATTTCTCTCGTGCTGGCAGCTGTGAAATTAAACTGATCTTTCAGCTTCTTCATTAATCAAAATAACATAGACTCTGAGAGTTATAAATCCTGTGGTGGAGAATCCCAGAGTGCCATTTTTCCATTGGTAAGACCCTAAAGTAAGATTTCACTTTGATAGTTTTGTTCTCTGAAACACTCTTTAAGTAAAGCACATAATCTAGGTTGTTTTAAGATACCAGAAAAAAAAAATTAGCAATTCCAGATTTTGTAGGGTTTTTTTAAAACAAAAATACAACTTTTTCCTTTTGAAATCTGTATTTTTACGAACTTTTTTTCCCCCTCCTTACTCTTAAGATAACTGAGAATAACATTTGATATGTGTTATAAGGTTTAAGTGTATGGGATTTTTTTTACCTTGTGTCCTCCTGGTTGGTTGTGCTTTCCGTACAGGTGCTTCTAGAAAACAGAAATGTTGCAGTCAGAAGTTATTTGCTGAAGCCTTTGAATTAAAACTTATTAGAAATATTGGAAAATCATTGCTGGCTTTTAAAGTTTGTTCTTTAAATTTTTCAGTAAATTAACAATTTTGTTCCAGAAGGATGTTGGCTTGATCACCTGAAATATGAATGCTTACAATACAATTCCCACATTTCTCTCATGTGCAGTCATCCATTAAATCTTGGTAACATTTTAAAAGTATTTTTGCATTTTAAACACATGAATTAATCCATTATCCACACTGATCTTCTACAGATGGTTACATGATGTAGGCAGGTGTTCAGGGCATTTCATCTATGCTCTTCATTCATCAAACACCATGTGACACCGTCAGTGAAGTACAAGCTCAGGTTAAAGCACAGGACTCAGTCTCAGCTTTTGGCAGTGGATGTCCAGGTCTGTTGCATTGACATTACCTCAGGAATTACTCAAAAGCAAAATGCTTGAAACCATTACAAGATGTTGGCCACATTTCCAGCTGTATTTGAGGCTTGATTTGTAACTGCATTGTGAGTCCACAGTTTGAGTCCACATTTGGAGTTCAGTTAATTTTATCAGGCTTCTGCTTTAAAAGGTGGAGCAGAGCAAGGGCTATTGAATAGGTACCACCCTCATTAGATATATCCTTTTTATTTCACTTATTCAGTGAAACTATGGATGTGTTTTCCATTTTCTCATTGAACCTTGAGACTTTTTTCAACCAGATGTCTCCTCATTGGGAGGAAAAACACATCACAAGCATAATTCTTCTGTTACTGTCACAGAAATGTTAGTGCAGTAATTTTTCCTACTTTACAACCATGAAGTACTTGTGTATTTACTTAACAAGCTGCAGCCAGTTCTCTTTTCATCCTGAAGTACAGGGTATATAAATGCATTGCCCTGAGATAAAGGCTTGACCTCATTCCAGGTGAGACTAAACACTGGGTATCTGCACCACCATGGCAGAAAATTTCAAGCTCTGCACTGCCCTGACAAGGACAGAATATGGTCCATCCAAAGTATGCTTTCCATACTTAGGTGCTGTCCGTACAATTATGCTTTCAGACAAGCCTCATGTTTGAAGATCACACCCACCCGTCATTTTCAGGCAGTAGGAGACTCCCCAGCATGCCTTGTACTACTCAGCACTGAAGCTGTACAAACACTATATACAAACCTTCATTATTTGGCACAGACTTCAAAATTAAAAAGGCAGAAACACATTTATTTAATTTCATTCTCCAAAAGCCATAATATTTTTTTCCTGTGTATTTAGTTCAAAGGCTGACAGAATAAACTATTCTGCTTTATTAGAATTAGAACTATAGTTATAAAAAGACATAAATACAAAAGAAACCCTAAGCAAATTACTTCTTAACTCTGAATGAAGATATTAAACAATGATTGTTAAACTTGAAGAACAAATTGCTTGTATAAAGGCAGATTGAATTCTATTTGTCTCCTTTTGGATCTTTATTCCATTCTGGTTCTTCAAATCCAAGAGCTTCCCTCATTTAACAACAGGACAAAGGTAGAGAAATTCCAAGACCCTGTGAAATATTTACACAACCCCAGAGGTTATATTCCCTACACCCCACCCACTGCTTCACAAAGCTGAGAAACCCTCACAACAAGAGATCACATTTACACTGACAAGAAATAACTCAAGTTAAAAGCAACTCACGTGGTCTTCTTCTGTATGTGCTGCTTAAAGAAAAGTAAATTCTTTACAGTGCGTGTTCCTTTAAATGTTTTATCTAAGCTTTGTGTTTAGGCATTTCCTCTTGTCTACTATGCTTGCCAAATCTTTTAGTTACTTTTAGCCATAAGATAAGCCTCAACATTTTTATTTGCAAATTCAGTGAAAGAATTCTTCTCCAAAACAATTATAAAACTCTTCTTGCTAAAATGCTGGCTTTGGACCTAGTAATTTTTATGAATAGATACTATAAAACCTCACCTGGAATGATCACTTTAGACAAAGCAGGTCTTAGTGATACTGAATTTTTGACAAACTAACCTTCCAGATGAACTTTCTTGATTTCTCTCTTGATAATCTGTGGCTCTCCCTCAATTAGTTTAGTAACCTTGGTGTATTCAGTTCCGGCTATGGTAAGCATCAAAAACAAATGAGTTAAACCTGGCATAGCATTTTTCCATGTGCAAGGAGCCTTCAGTGGAAACAATGTCATTTTTGGGCATACGTGTTACAGGCTACCATGCTATTCATGCCGTAAGGCATGTTAGTTCTATGGATTCATTGCAATCTTGGTTTAAAGTTTTGTTTCAGCAAAGACTGCTAATTGTTTTAAGCAGTGCTGGATATTTTATGAGCAGAATTAAAGCCCATATGAAATCATTCCCTTATTTAGACAGTGATAATACATTTCTTTGTGACTGTACTCAAATTTAAATGATTAGGAAATTTACAGTAAAAACTAATTTTATGTAGACAAGAGGGCCATAAAGCATTATCACCATTATGACCAATAACCCTAAAGCAGAATGTGTATCTGCTTTTATTGGCTAATTGTATAGTAAGGTATCATGGCAGCCAAGGGTAGCTGACTGGATAAATCATGGAAAAGATAGAGAAAAATCAAATTAAAGCAAAAGAGAAATCTGCCTATTTGGTCCATTCTCTAAAGCAAGATGCTTATGCAAACTAACCTATAATAGCAAGGAATATAGCAAGAATTCAAGAGATTATATTGTCTTTTTCAAATTTCCTAGAGAGAAACTCTCTGTTTTCCATACACCTATATGCTCTAAGATGTATCTCTACAGATTATGCCTATTTAATTGTATACCTCTGTATCCCATAGTAATTACAAGTACAGTTATAGTTGTTAGATTCTGGCATCAGATCCGTCAGTTTTGAACAGTTCTACAGATAAAGTTTGATCCTGCTCCTCGTTGCCTGGTTTAAATGAGTAGGACACAGTGCAGTATATGAAAGAATTTTCTTGCTGCAATTTTTTAATTTCCAGTTTTTCTTTTAAATAGTCAATCCAGAAACAGGCATCTCCAGAGAGCAAATCTTTTCACATAGCTGGGATACTTAGGATAAAATGAAAATTGCTCTGGAAGTTTCCATTTCTGCCCAATATTATAGGCGAATTCTGGCTTAGGTCTGTAAAACTAAGATTCAGAGGTTTAAAACAGAACAAAGAATTAAAGTCAACAGGCGTCATAGCCACGTCTTGGCTTTTCTCTAAGACTAGCTGTGTTATCAACTAGCGTGTTTAAGTTTGGTGGACAGCTGTTCAGCTGTTCAGCCACCAGGAAATTTTTTACTTGACTGAAGTTTAAGTCACATCCATAGAACAGTGCTTCTCAAAAACGACAAGATTTAGTTCAGTGAACCAAATATGGCTGTAAGCTACTTTACTGGTATACAACTTTGTAACTTACTAAAAAGTAAACACAAAATTAAACAGATTCATTTAATTTATGTCAAGAGAAACATCCATCCATATTTTTGAGCTTCTGACTCAGGTTTAAACTAACACTTACAAAATCCATATCACTTAAATTCTTTTTTTATTCCCCATTGCTATTATAGATAGTTTTTCTAATCTACATTAAGCAGAGAATATTCCAAATTCATAGATAAAGATTAATTTCATAAGCAGAAGTTCTTTTACTAGTTTTCTACAGCTACTGGTTATATACTGCCGAAACTGTTAGAATTAAGAGAGCAAGAAGGAAAGAAAACCATTCCTTGGAATGCTGTATTTGAAGACATTTAAAGTTAATGTCTTGATATCCATCACCTGTAAGCATTTAAAGAAGGATGTTAAACATGCCTTTAATTATTAACTTGAGGGCAATGAACATTCATTTCTGAAGAACTGATAAGTAAGATGAATTTGGCCTGTTACAATACATTCCATTTCATAGGTGTTTTTCACAGATTTAAATTTGCTGAAAAATAAAATTGGAATAAATCTTCATTGCTCCCCTGAGTTTTAATTAGACAACTTTTTAAAGACTGAAAAAACCCAAATAATTTTTTTTTCTGTAATCGATGGTGTTAAAAAATTGATTACTCAAACTTTGGTGCTTATTTCCATTTCACCGTTATCTGGCACTAAAATATGGTGTTTTATTTTTTTCCATTAAAATTCCACTTCTACTACGTCAGTCTTTAAAATGTTGAGTTCAACATATCTGAGAGGGGTTTCAGTTATCATGACCTGTTGTAAAAATGTTAGTTATAATACACTGAATTACCTCCCTGCAGAAGTCTTTTGATTTCTTCGTCTTCCAGTAAATGACCATCACCTTCAATAAATTTGGTCACCTTGGTAACCTCTGATAGGATACAGGTTATGGCAAAAAAATTGATTTACAGAAAACATTTGGCAATCCCGCAAGAGCATATATAATCCTGTCATAGCATTGTTCTGAATTTAAAAACTCATTTTATGATATCAAATTCCACATAAACACTGGAAGCACTATATTTTATTACAAACATAGCATGCTATGTAGTAGACCCAGGCAGCCTCAGTTCTAGAGCTGACTGAAATATGAAGATCAAGGACTCAAACCAGAATGTTACATTTGGATGGTTCTGAGGTTTAATCTCTGGGTAAGATTTTGCAGTACGAACATCATTTTTTAAAACATGGAATATCCATTCAGTAATTATTTAAGTTATATATAGAGAGATATGTATGTATTAAAGAAATGAATTAAAACAAGCATACTAACCTTCTTCAAGGATTTTCTTTAACTTCTCTTCATTGTCTGAACCCCCTGCTGTAATTCTGGTGTATTTTATTTCAGGACCTGGAAAAAAAATTTATAAGATAGCGTCTTTTAGCAGGTATAGTAGGTTTGTCCTTTAAATTATTTTTTCCTATTTAATACGTATGGTGATTCCATGGTTAACATGCTGTAATCTGCTTATATGATAACTTAATTTTTTACCGTTTCCCAAATTAAACTGAAAGAGTATTAAAAACAGTAGTTAGAACTAGTTGTGAAAGTAATTAGGCAAATTTATCATAATTAGAGTAATTACCTGCTTACATTCTTAGAGTAAGACACAGTTTTAAACACTGTTGTATTAGGTCATAGATCAGATATTTCTGAAGTCCCTGGTTAGTCCGAGTTGACTGTTGCAAATAGACATTTTTGCTTTTATTATTGCTATGAATCATTTGAAGACTTAACATTTGAGATTCCTTATCAGTTTCTACAGGTTTCAAATAAGGAGATACAGGTCTGAAATGCTGGCATTTTACATTATATTTACAATTTCATGTGGGATATTATTGAAACTTGAACCTGAGAATTGAGAAAATTATATTTTATTCATCTCCCCTAAAATTTTTGCCAGAAAAGAGTCCCAGTTTTATTCAGAAACCACTAATGCCTTTTATTCAGTTATTTTCATTATAGTAAAAAAGTTGTATGATAATAACTTAAGCATGATTCTTTATTTCTGTCTTTCTCAAATGACTTTGGTTGAATTTCAATATTTTCTAAATAAACTGACTATTAAGACTTACAGCTAAGTCAGTATATTGTTATAACAGTGTCTTTTCCTTACAAGCTCTCTAGCAGACAGAATTTTAATGGCAGCATTCAAATTGATATTTAAGCAAGGTGATCAAAAAGTGTCAATAGAGAACTCCACATACTACACACTATGCTTAAATATGCCTCACTCCACTTAACTATTTCTAGGATGCTTAAAGAAATAGCTCTGTAATAGGTCAAATACAATTGAAATTGGCCAAGGAATTTGGGAGCGTCTGTGTGAGAAAATCAAGGGATGCAGATGCATATTAATTTGATCTTACATTAGCTATATCCAAGTGTCTAACTTGTGGATGTCAGATCAAGTCCCCACCTTACAGAGAAAGAGAAATCTTTTTTTGAAACAGCTGTCAAGAGAGCCTGGGATGACATGCAAAAGCAGGCATCTACACTTTAAACATCTATGTTTGGTAAAATGAAATCTTCTTGGAGATATATAACCCAGAAGTTCAGAAAAAAATAAAGGTTTCCTTCTAAAGCAAGACAGAGAACAAAAATGCAATAAAAGCAGTGTCATTGTGAAATGGTAGCAAGCTTGCAAAAGTAGACAGCCAATATATGAAAATAAAAACTGAAAAAAGAAGACAAATTTTCATAGTTTTGCATGCTGTTAAAATATTGTTGCCATTTCCGGATATGTGTGTGTGTAGGACACGTGACCAGATTTTCAGCCTTACAGAAACAGTGGGAAGTATTAGGGAAAATTCATCTGTCAAGGAAATGTAGTTTAGGCACTACAGCAGATCTTAAGATATGTTACTTTTGTGTGTAAAGGTGGACTTTACTAAGAATGAATATCTCAGCTTAATTTACCTTGAATAATTCTTTCTTCTGTTACTTTTTTCTCTGTCACTTCCACAGGTCGTCCATCAATGATTTTGGTGTATGTTTTAATAATGGGTTCTAAAACGATTTTTAAATTCAAGACATTAATGAAGTGATGAACTTTCAAGTGTTCTTTTTGATATGTGGAAACTGACTGAAGCACACAAGGAAATACCATAGAATATTTTATGAAAAATAAAAATGTTCAGAGATGAGGAGCTAATTCTACTCAAAATTTAGGACGACCACGTGATTTTTCCTTTAAAACCATCCTAGATGTGAACATCTCAATGTCCTTAGCAAAGGCAAGGTTTACTTCTCTTTCTGACAAAATTGCCTTTTAAACACAGAATCACATACTACATATTTGATTGCAGGACAGCAGTGAACAAATAATTCTTAACTGAGACATATGTCAGCATGCAGAGTATTTCCAAAACTGTCTTGACTGCAGCTATGGAACACAACTAGGGAAGAAACTCCAATTTTTTTAAATGCATGAGAATTTAAAAATAAATGATGCAATAAATTTACAGTACTTCACAAAGGTCTTGTTAAAAACAGAACAGCCATCTAACATGAATCACCTAGATAAAGTATAAACTGATGGGGAATAGTGAATGCTTCAAATTTTAGCTAATACAAATTGAGTTGCTGAAAGCATACCAACCTCCATGAATCACTTTAGTTATTGTCTCCCCTTCCCTGACTATTTTGAACTCAGGTTCCCCTTCAATTAATTTAGTGAGCTGTGTGATAGATGGGTCTGTGACATAGGAAAAAAACAACACGTTACAAACAGTCATAAAATAACTTATAGTATTCCATAGGGGTGAGATGAAGCTTGCATTTTCTCCCCCTACTCTAGATAAACCAGATGATTGTAATAGAGGGCTGTTTAGTTCTGAGAGGTTATTTGTGGCAACATTGCACAGTCTTGTGTTTCCTCACACACAATCTTAAATATAGATCCTATTGTACACTTACTCTTTAGAATTTATTTATTAATTTTATGCATGTGACATTTTTAACATTTGTTGACAAACTCCAGGCAGTAAACCAGATCCTCAGCAGCAGAAAGGAAGTATTTTACTATATATATTGGTAAGAAGGCTACTCTGCATCTTTGCAGATATCTTATAGCTATTGCTCCACAAGTGATCAGCATGCAATCTACGTAGTGAGAGCTTTTCTTTTTTAAATTATTTTTATTATTTGTTGTTTTGGAGGTTCTTTTATTTTTTGCTTTGAGGTTTTTTATGTGGCTTTTTTTTTCTTTTATATTTAAAACTTGGCTGGTGGTTATGCAGCTTAAAAAAGAAAAAAACCAAAAAGCAAACTTCTGAGATCAGCTGGAATGGCTGTAAGGATATTTATCAGCATTACTGGGAATCATTATAATGGGTGAGGTCATCTTGATTACACTGATCCAAATGTATCTCTGTCTGACACACTAAAGCAGGAGAAATCACAAAAATTAGAAATATACATCAATTAGCAGTAACAATATGGTTCTTCTCTAATGAGTGCTATGAGACTCCTTCTACTTAAGAAGCTGCTGTAAAACCAACTTCCTTTATTCCTTAAAGGAATTAGCATAATCCATCTTTTTAACTTTCCTTAAAAATCCCTTAAATATCTTTATATGAATTTTCGTAGAGGTTGATTGTGCATTGATATTTTTTCCCGATAATTACTGATCAAGATTTAACAACACCTTTAAAGATGTGTGCCTCCTGTTAATTGTTGAAAACAGTCAATTTAGGCTAACTTCAACAGTAAAAAAAAAAAAGCTTTTTTTCTTTTGCAGTAGCAAATGATTGCATAAATTAGAATTTACAGGTAAATAATTCATATATTTGCTGCAGATGAGATGATATGATGGGATCATAAATTTTCCCTGTTATTATAGAGCTTTATTAATCTACTCTGAGTTCTAGACAGCTGAACAAGCCATCACTTCTTTTATTTTCTAACAGGTCTGGATGCAAAATATTTATGAATATTTTAAAGAAATCATCTTAGAAGACTCATTGCCTGGCTTTTGTTTTAAACTTACAGGAATATTTTGCATGTTGAGAATGCATTAAATACCAATTTACATTGATACAGGTGATGAATATAAACAAAATAATGTAAAAGTTGTATTTATGAATGTTTATAAATACTTTATTTTTACATTTCTTCATAACTGTACCTTGTGTGATTGATAAAGCAGATGTATGCAAACTGAAAGGTGAAGGCATAGCCAGCTATATTGCTTAGTCTAGGATCAATCCTTTGACTATTTAATCTGTTAAGATTTGGGTTTCAGTCAGATTTAACTCTTTACATCCATTTAATTGTTTAGATCCCATACATGCCCATGTACAAAAAATAGAAGCACAATGCAGAAGGAAATGGAAGCAGAAAACACTGAGACAGGAAAAGGCACACATCCTCCTCTAAACTTGGTGGGGAGAGATGTAATTTTTTAAAATGGAAATCGCCTTTGCATCATGATCTAGTAGAACTTCCTGACAAAAATTAACATTTAATTTTGCCAGCTTTTATCTGTTGTGGATTTATGCAGTTCTCACGGCATCTTCCACTCTCTACTGTTACTGAGAAAGCTCAGAAGGAACAGAATTAGTTATTTTTGGTCTATATCTGAAGCAATTATCAGCAGAAAGGCTGCACTGGCCAGAGATCATTCCCTGGAGTGTGTCCCAAAGCAGAACTACTGTACTGGAAATGGAAAGGAGCAGCCTTTCAATACTAACTTTTTTTCCTCTATTTAGTGAATAAAATTTAGTTCTATATTTGACTATACAAGTGCTCAGACATTTCTTTTTTTCTTTAAAAGACAATTTTGTTTCTGTTAATTTTCAGCTTCTAAACATCCTGTAAATCACCGAAACTAAATACTCTGTCTCTAAATTAACAGAGAAGAAGAGGTACTTTCAGAGAGTGATTCACCCTTACCACAGGAAGATTTCTAAAATAGCTTGGATGAATTACCATATGAAATAATCTATCTATTTATATTGCACTGTGGATCTGATTTAATGATGGAGACTATGCAACAAAGATCAGCATATGTGTTAAACGGCCTCTAATCCTAAATGGGATGAAGCACAGACAAGCTCCTGAAAAAGTGAGCATTTGTCACTTCTTCTGGAAGGAAGTCCTCCCAGAAACACTGATTAAGAAATCTGGATAAAATTCTTTGCATGGCATTTTTAACTGCCTTTCCCAGTTGAGCTAAAACAAATTCCCTTTCAGCATTTTTATTTCAACAGGAAGCTGGATCTCATCAGCTTTAGTTAAGTTGTAAATCACAAGGGACTTTATCAGTCCCATCCCCATATTTTGTTCTCTTCAGTTCCACCACTAATCTTTAAGTCATGCATCTGTATTGAGAAATAAAAAACCCAAAGACTGGGTAGATATAATTTTCAGGCATGCAACACATATTGATAGTTAGAACTGATTGAAAACTATAGAAAAATGAACTAATTTTTTTTCTTAAATTCTAAGAAACATATCTACTTCAGTTATTAAAATATCTGTTTTAATTTTTAAAAATGAAATGTCTTAATTGAAAAAAAGGTAATAAAATAAATGGTTTGAGAAAAGATTATTTAAAATATTTTTAAATGCCCATAGAAAAAGGAGAAAACTCATGTGGAGAGAACAAGCTTGGGTTATCTCATACAAAATATTTCAGTCAGTTCTAATTGCAATATTTGTATCTTTGCTTTTCCAGCAAAGTGCTTAGCATCCTGGAGTTGCTAGGTACAAAAAATGCATCCTGTTAAAGAAATATATTCAATATATATTCCGAATATGTATATGAACATATGCAGAAATATATATTCCATGGGCCTCAATTACCTTCCTTTGTGATGACAGGCTGGACGTTGCTTTCAATTATGTTAATTTCTGAAAATACAGAAGATGGAATATACAGTGCATTCCATTCTTACAATTTCTTTGTGGCAACGATCAGTTAGATTTGGTCTGCTCATAATGGTGTGGATAAAATCATAGATATTAATGGCAACTCAAAAGGATCTAGAGTATGAATCTAGGTTCTGGTTATGAAATGGTGATACATTCAGGTCATGTGCAGACAGAATCTGCTGATATGCTATTTGCCTTTGAGCTTTATGAAACCTCTAGGTCACGGTACGCATGATGATGCATGGTACATAATAGTGAGGGCTTGTACAATTACCCACACAAACATTTGCACAATTCCCTGACATACCTTATGCCTGAGTATTGCCCTTTTCATTAGGGAACTGATCAGGCACACACAGGAAACCTTCTGGCGTTCAGAACTATAGATAGGACATCACAGAAAATATGCCCTTGGGAGATCAAGATGTCGCTCTACACCCAGGACAGTCTCAAGTATTCACTGAACACCTCTGATAGTTGTTTGACTCATATCCATCCACTGGAGAAGCCCTCACTAATGGAGATTCCATCCTTCCTAGACTTTCATTCAACTAAATCTACAGCTACAGCTTTCTTGATGTCCATATTGACCTCTCTTACTTAATTTTTACAGGCATTGCTTCTTGTGCTACTCTCACTGGCCATGGGAGGTAGAATCATAGAATATCTCAAGTTGGAAGAGATGCATAGGGATCACCAAGTCCAACTTCCTTCTTCTCAAAGGACTACCTAAGATTAAGCCATATGACCAAGAGTGTTTTCCAGAAGCTCCTTGAACTCTGTCAGGCTTGGTGCTGTGACCACTTTCCTGAGGAGCTTGTTCCAGTGACCGACCACTCTCTGGGTGAAGAACGGTTTTCTAAGTCCAGTCTGAACTTTTCCCGAAGCAGCCTCATTCCATTTCCTCGTGTCCCACCATTGGTCACCATAAAGGAGACCAGCACATGTCACTCCACTTCCCTTCTTGGGGAAGGCATGGGCTGCAATGGGGTCACTGCTCAGCAACAAGGTCACCCCTCAGCCTTCTCTTACCCAAAACGAAAAAGCAGAGTGACCTTATAAGCTCCTCATAAGTCTTGACCTCAAGACCTTTCACCATCTTGGTCACCCTCCTCTGGACACTGGGCCCAAAACTGGCTCCCAAAACTGCACACAGCACTTGAGACGAGGCTGTCCCAGCACAGAGTGGGACAATCCCCTCCCTTGCCTAGCTGGTGACACTGTGCCTGGTGCACCCCAGGAAAGGGTTGGCTCTTTCGGCTGCTGGGGCACTGTTGACTCATATTCAACTTGTCATCAAGGTGAATTACTCCATTTTTTGTTCCAAGGGTTTTTTAACTTCAGTAGGTCCATTCCAAATTTTCAAAAGTCTGACACAATGGTTTCGCTTTCTAGTGTGAAATATAGGTAGAACTCCATCAGAATTTAATAATTTGTCTAAATTCATATTGCCTCACAAAGTTACAGCAGGATCTTTGTCTTCTAACAGCTTGTTTTCAATAATCTATATACAGAAACTAAATACGAAGCCTGAGAAAGGCTGCAAGAGAGCACAAAGGGGTACTTTTTTACATTTACTCCCTAAAGAGAAAACATTCTAAACAACTGTCTCCCATTCAAGCCTCGTATTTGCAAATATGGGAAACAGGGAGAAGAATTACACTCTGTCCCTCTGGAAATATTTATGAAACAGAAGTGCACAGTCAGTGCTGCATCTTGGAGAGTGAGTACAGTACAATGTTACATCTTAGAGAGAGAGACAATGCAACTGTGCTATGCACCAAGCACTGAACCTTGGCTAAAAACTGAAAACCAATCTTTTCCATATGTATCTTGCCTACCCCAAGAGTTTGAACAGCTTACTTCAGGGTTACTTTCCAGTCACACATCTGGAAAGAGAAAAATACAGTAGCACAGCAGCCAGAAACATTCTACTTTGAGTCTTTGTCTTCCTTTTCTTCATTGGCACATCTTACTTTCCCAGAAATTGCTTTCTTCTTTATTGAAAAAGAGATGTACAATTCCAAATTGGAATTGGCAACACTTAAAAAGCAATATCCAACACATCTGTAAGTATTTAAAATGAACTTACTGTAAAATGTCAGTGGAATCTCTTTGAAGGTACTGTCACGAACAAACTACAAAAACAGAAATGCAATTTATTTAAAATTTAAAAGAAGTAGCACTCGCCTTACAGTTTCCTAGTGAGTATGGGTAGGATTCACTGCTTCATTGACTGAAAAGTTAGGTGATGCTATTTTTCGAGGTTCTCTCATTCATTGTTAAGGGAGAATGTAATGTCAAGAAGGTAGCTGAGACAGATAAGGATGCCTGCTTTTCTTCACAGGTTATTGGTGCTGCTGGCTTCAATGGCATAAGAATTTACTCCGTCACTCGGTATTTTTTTCAAATAAGTGATTTGTTTTCCAAGAGTGATAAAGAGAACTAAAGAGCAGCTTTGGGCCAATTCACGCTGATGTTATTCAAATGCAAATATTCTATAATTATTTGGCATTGAAAAACATAAATTCTATCTGTTGAGTGCAGGGTATCATTCATGATTATATTTGGGTAACTAGGAGCTATTGAATGTGTTGTCTGCTGAAGAAAGAAAGGACAAGAGAATCACTTATGACTTCTAATGCTCTCAGCGTCACAGATCCTGCTAGAAAGACAGAGGGATAATTAGTGAAAGAGTACCTTAATTTGAATGTACTTAATCAACTTCTTCAGTATTGTGAGAAGCTGATCATTTCCAACAGGCAGTTCTGACAAAAGAAGCAGGCATGTAAGAGGAAATATACAACTCTGTGCATTTTACTTTGACTTACAGTTGTCAGGAGATGAAATCATTCTCAAACACTCACACAAGCATGTGCTCAATATATCTTATTCCATATCAGCAGAAAAGGTAGTCTGTGGCTAGTCTTGTCTTTAATATACTTTACTTTCATAAAATTTCAAAATCTTGCTAAGGTTTCGAGCAAGGTTCTTCCACAAAATGAGCAATGAGGTAAATTTTCTGTTTCAAATTCCACATAGGAATTGTATCTTTAAATTAATTAACTTTTTAAAGCTATTGCAGTTACATAGCATGTAAACAGATTTAAAAGAGTGGGTATAAATTTCATTAAATAATACTCACCTGCTGGATATAGGAGTTTGTCAATGACATGAATGACACCATTTGTTGCCATGAGATCAGATTCTCTTGATTTCAGTTCATTAACCAGAAGAGTATCATTCACCTGGTAAAGGATCAAAAGAGAACCCAAGTTGTTAGGGACATTAGAAAACAACCCCAAACCCTATTATGACATTTGGAGAAATGTAGGGCATTCTATAATGTGGATAGACATGGAATATCAAATTTCTGTTACAAGCCTGTAGCAGGGAGACATTTTCTATACTTAACTGTTTTCAAGTAGAGTTTGCCTCCTTGGATGGTTTTAAGAATATTTGTTACACCAGGCTCAAAGCCACTTCCAATGAAAACTCCTTGTGTCAAGTGGTAAAGAAGAATATTCCTGAGAGCATTTTTGTCTCCTACACAGAAATAAAAAAGTAGGAATAAAAATTAAGTGGTAGGAGATAGTTCTTTGTGGGAATTCTAAGGATTCACATAGATTTGAGCTCAAATGAAACATAACATGTATGAAAATACCCTGACCACATACAATTTGAATTTGTTACAATGATGACAAAGAGAAAAAGCCCAACTCTAGGACAAAAAGGTACTCGCAACATAATCACAAAGATCCTATGAGAAATCTTCTACACAAGAACATAAAAGGGGTCAATGGAGCAATTAGAAGTGCTGGGTTTGTCTATTCTTACAGATTAGAGAAGCAGCTTGGAGAAACTCTGAAAGGGGGAAACCATCCTATTTTTGGGATTATTTCCATATTTCAAAGTTTGACATTCCTACTTGGGATGAAAAGAAAAAAAATCCAACATTTTCAAGACTCTCTGAAAAAAGACATGTACCCTCTAGCCCAAGTTAATATCCTGATAGGGCTTTCTGGGTCTATGGAGGTTGAGAGCCATAAGATGGGCTGCAGAAAAACCATAATATCCCCAGGAGACAGGATACCAAGCAGAGCAGCTTTAAAAGACATCTGTTTGCCATTACATGGAATATTAACCATTCTAAGTTTAATACTAGAATTACACGCTGATATTGGTTGTTATTAGGAGTTCCAGTCTTGATGAAATTGCAATGGAAATCCCGATACCTCTTTCAGTGAACATTTTCCTTTTTACCCTGTGTTTTGCTCTGATCACTGATACTATTGCAATTTACTTCACTACTGAAATGGAATTAAATGACTTTTTTTCTTCCTAGTAAAATTAACACTAATATGTTGTGACTGGACCATTCCTAGATAGCATTAAGTTACATACAAAGCCTAAACATGGCCACTCCAAAGATTTTTGCACAAACTATCAGACTACCTTTGTAACTATGCACTATAGTTACTGGTTAAAATAATCCTTGGTTTGTATCTTTCTTACAGATAAACAAAGTATTTCTTTATATTTGTTTAAAAAGTTACGTACTTTAAGGTTTAATCTTTATGGAGAAATCAACATCATAACTTAAAAGAAAACTAAGACAGAATTCTAGAAAGTCATCTGGCACCAAAAAAAACCCCCAAAAACCATTCTGCTGCAAAAAAAAAATTATGAGGGCCAAGGAAAGCATTAAGTAACTGAGTCACAATGATAGAACAAATGGTGCATAAAGCCCTTTGAAAAGCAGAAGAACAAATAAAATTGTCTTGTTAACTACAGAATTAGTCCAATATGGCATTGGCCTTGGACAACTTCAAGTTCTGAATTGAAGACAAAAATAATAGAAGGAAGTAACACCATGGAATAAGACACTGAGGAGTGAAATTTAAATTTAAAAATCAGGTTGGAGTTTTCTTTCCAAAAAGTTGCTTTCTCTATGCCCAAGAAGTATAGGGAGTTCCTATGACCTGCTCTATGCAAAAGGTAAACTGCTTCAGCAGACAGCTTTTGTGTGAGAGGTGCATTAGTCTCCTTTCCAATCAATTTTACTTTGCTTATAATTCCAGTTTTCTTGTGTTACTTACTTATCAGTATGTCCTTGTCGTCATCAGTCAAACCTTTAAAGGCATCATTAGTTGGGACAAACAGAGTCCACTGTCCAGGCCGTGACAGAACATCATCCAAATCTGCAGCTTTCACCAGACTGAGGAAAGTGCTGTTTACAACAAATAGACAAACCACAAATACGTTTTGTTGAAATGTGATAACAATAATTGGGTCCAGGTACTTAGTTCCCCCCCCTTTTTTTTTTCTGATAGTGTTTCAATTTTCAAACATTTTCACTGTTTCCCAGAAATAAAGATAGTGGAAGAAGAAAATAAGAAAAAAAATAAATTGGAAAAGGCAGTCTTAAAAGTAGCAGACAGAGGAAAAACTATTTGAAAAAAATATATTGGGAGCCTGGATCAGAGCAGGATTCATCAAATAAAAACCCCTACAGACCAAACAGGTGAAAGAATGATGCAAAGAATAGTTCTTGCTCTAGGAGTATTGAGATACTTGCAGGAAAGGGACAGAAATAAGTGCTGGAAAGGTATGCAATCCCGCTGCACCCATATGAAATTGTACCGCTCATTAATTAAAACTCCAGAGTCCACTGCATTTATAGTTTTGGATGTATCATTCCATTCCTTCTGTCCTCTTACTCCTCTCATTCTAGTGTCTTACAACCCTTTGTGCCATAAAAAACCATTCTAGCACAGAGTGTGGAAGCCTTTTCAGCATACAGCTGGAGAACGTTTTTTTCTTCCCCCACATTTTTTTCCTTTTATGTTAATTGTGTAGATAATAAACCCTTAAGGTTTTGTGTAAGGGTAATAAACACTTCTCTGCCCTCCCTGCTCTCCAAACCCCAACAACTCACATGCTCACAGTCCAAAACTTTTTCTCAGACCAGCTGTGCTGTACGTACTGTTACCTTCCGCAGGAAAATCTCAGTTCTGTCAATACTGCTACCCACCTAAAACGCTTATCATTTCTCAGCATTTCATGCAAAGTCTTTTCTGCTGGATTGATGATCTGTCTGAAGACGTGAATAAAACCGTTTCTTCCTTCTTTGCTTCCTCTGACCATGCAGGAATTTTCAATACATACAGCCTTGTTGAAAAAGAAACAAGTGTAGCTGTTTACGCAATGTTAAAAATAACAACCATATGTATTTCCTACAGTCTCATGTGTTCTTGCCAGGAAATTTGGCATTGCTTGAGAAAGCAAAAGTAGCAAAATCTAGAATAAAATAGCATGGTGCAAATATTTTCAAACTTGATTTTTTTTGTGTGTGTTTTCCTTGAGAATGTTCTTAATTAGTTCTAAAAATGATCTATAAAAATTTATAATCAACTGAGTGCCCTATTTGAAATCCTGTTGCATTTTCCCAAAGAGTTCTCCATGCAATCAAAGCTTGGATTGAGAAAGATCAGATTTTCATTTTTTACTATCTTAAAAGTTTAAGGATGTTCGGCTAGATAGTCATAATGGTAAATGTTGGGGGTTTCATTCAACTTTCCTTTTATTGGCTCTCCATTTCATAGTTGGATGCATAATTTTAGAAAGACTTGTTCACTTACTGTGCGATACACGAAGACTCTGAGTAGTTTTCCTCCAATTGTTTCCAGCTCTTGTCCATTGTACAGTTCATTGAGCCCAACTTTCACTTTTATAATGTGGTTCTGCAGGATTGTTTTAAGAAGACGTTGATCCAGCCTTAAGGTGTCATCTAGAAAGTCATTTAGATATTAATGTATAGTAATCTATATAGTGAATTTTTATTCAAATAAAATTAAAAGACTCTGGAAATACTGAATCTTTCTACGAAATGCTTGAGTTAAAGCATGGACAGGTCTGTGTACACAGAAGGAAAACTGTTTTGTAGTTTCTGCATACGACCATTCCTCAAATTCAGTGAAGAACTTTTGATATAGCCATGATTAATTACTATAACTAATATGTCCAATTATTGATATGTGAACCTGCTCCATCTTCTGAATTACTGCTATAGCTCATATTAGAACTAGTCCTTTCTGCATATGCACCTAAAATCTATCCAAATTTGCTTCTGTGGTAGTGAGACAACACTCTAATTCTTTGGGGGAAGGCAAGATGTCCATAAGGTCACCTCTGAAAATATACAAACACCAGTTTTGTGGTAAATTTGCATCAGTTTCTCTCTGCTTTAATGTACTGAGAAATACTAACTTTCTTGTATTTCCTGGGTTTGGCTGGGATAGAGTCAATTTTCCTCCTAGTAGGTCCGATAGTGCTGTGTTTTGGATTTAGCACGAGTATAATGTTGATAACACACTGATGTTTTGGTTGTTGCTGAGCAGTCCTTACCCTAAGCCAAAGACATCTCATGCTCTGCCAGTGGGCAGGTGCACAAGAGGCTGGGAGGGAGCATGGCCAGGGCAGGTGACCCAAACTGGCCAAAGGAATATTCATACCATAGAATGTCATGCCCACTGGGAAGTTGGCCAGGGGGGAAATCGGCCAGGAGGTGCCAGTCACTGGTTAGGCAAAGGTCAATTGGTGGTGGGCAATGGTATTGTGCATCATCTGTTTCTCTTAGGTTTTGAATATTATTATTGTTATTGTTATTATTGCTATTAGTAACATTAGTATAATTAATATTACTATTTTACTTTGTTACTCTTATCAAATTGTTCTTGTCTAAACCCATGATGTGTTTTTACTTTTTTTTCCCCTGATTTTACTTTTTTTCCCCCTGATTCTCCCCATCCCAGAGTGGGGGAAAGAGGGGAACGATCAAGTGGGTGTGTGGTACTTAGCTGTTGGCTGGAAATAAATCACTGCATACACAATGTATTTTCTGAGAATAAATAAGTTTTGAATCTAATGGAAGTAATGTAAAGATTAAGGAAACTGGCAGTTCATTAATATCTTTCCATTCCCACAATCTTTCTGTGCATATTTTGTATCCTATTTTAGCGCTACTATTTCCATTAGTGAATGATATGACGGAAAACAAGCTGTGCAGTCTGGTGGTTAGGCTTGTTTTGTCTTTCTACGAGGTACATAATTTGAAAGGATGAAGTCATTCTATTTGTCTATGGTGCTCTTGAAGTCAGACTTAGAAAAAATACTGAGGGTTATTTGGAAAACTGTCAGGGTACCATACATTCTTGTTTATTTTGACAATCTTCTAGGGCTACTAACCTGAGAAAGCACCATTCAGAGGTGCCAGGAGAGTGTATTGGCCTTCTGGCCTTAGAGAAGATGCCAGACCTAGCTGTGCCACTAGGTCCGTAAATGTAGTCTGCTGGGCACCCCCGAGCTCAATGACTTGTTTGGCTGCAAATAAAGAATTAAGAAAAGCTATTTTAACACATGATATCTTCCTATTCTTGATTTGGGTTCTCCATGCTTATCCAGAGCTATATATCTGAGGGAATCTGGGTAAGATTATTGAAAATATCTTCCATGCAATAAGTTTTTCATGCACATCACTGACCAGAATCAGGAATTAGCACTTGATCAATGAGGTGGATAACGCCATTGCTTGTCACAATATCTTTGCGTTTCACCATTTTCACTCCATTCACAGTCAGACTTTCACCATCACAACCAACTTCAACAGTGTTTCCTTCCAAGGTTTCATAGACAGCTCCACCTGTGATGGCTTCAGAGCACTGGAGAGTATTTAATATATGGAACTTCACGAGAGCTGCAGAGAAAAGACCAGGAATTTAATAGATGTAGGTGTTTGGACACATATTCATATACATATAATTCACATATAAGTGTGGAATAAATTATTACAGCTACACTATTCTTAATAGTATTCTAGCTTAGCTAGCATATTTTCACTTATAAATACTTTATTTAAATTTAATGATACTATAGGCCTTTAAATAACATTTATGGTCAAAACTGTTTTGCATCCCTTATGTTATGAAAACTACATTGGTTATGCTACAGTCTGCTGGTGACTGCATATGATATGCACCAAAATGACCTATAAGCTATGCAAAGGTATGAGAGAATTTAATATTCAAATAGCCCTGAAGTTCTAGAGTCAGGAATGTGTATCAGAGGTATGCAGCTGAACTATTAGAAAGTCAATGTGCCTATATTTTCACAATTCCCTTTAAACTCTTTTGGAGACTAAGTTCTCAATGACTTTCTATTCTTAGGCAAGTGGAAAAATTAGAAGAAATAACTCCTCCTATACACATGAAAGTAGAGGTGCTTAATTCCAGATCTATATGGATAAGGTAGTTTCTGCTTCCTGATCCACTCATACATATTTCTCATTTGAAAAAAGTTTAATTACCTTCAGAAGCCACTTTGTCACCCATGATCCTTTCTAAAACTCCTCTTGGAAGTCTCTCAAAAGCTTCATTAGTAGGAGCAAAGAGTGTGTAATGACCAGGTCTTCCAAGAATATCCATGACACCTGATGTAATGGCAGGCGCCTAAAATATAATATTTTCTTTTAATGCTGATTATTTGAAATATTACCAAAATATGTTCTCTTTCTAGTTTCACCTCTGCCCACAGATGCTTGAATGCTAGACTGAGATCATAGTGTTTTAAAAAGATAGATCATGAATGTTATAGAAAGATGAAAAAATTAATAAACAGAGGAATTTTTTTTCAACTGAAGACTAGAAACTACTGGGTTTTATATTAAGTTTTTAAAAGAGATTTAAATGTTGTGGTTGCCTGTAATTGTCATGAACTGGATTTGAGGGATTCAGAGGGTCTTCTCCACCTTTATGCCTCTGCATTTAAAATACCTTTTTGCACTTATTCAGGAGATGGAAGATGGAAAAGGACAACAGTTACTTGCAAACCAATGGCATGTTTTTTTGAATATGCAGCATGAAATCCCATTACACTGTGCAGACATATTTTTCAGAAGATGGAAAAATTAGAAACTTGGACAATTTCTAATCATACTTCCGCTGTGCAAGAAAAATCCTTCTTATGGGCACCTACTGGTGCTCTAAGACTTGCTATGAGTCAGGTTCTGAAATTTACTTGGCGTCTTTACCATTTTTTATTATTCATTTTGAAATCATTCTTATTTATCTAGCACCAGACTGTAACTTCATGCTCACATTTCATTTTCCCAGTGCTTGAAGAGAAGACACTTTTTACGTACAGGGACACGTTCTGTCCTATTGATTTTGCCTTTTTATACAGCTAGTATAGCAATATTAGCTGTAGCTCTTAATTTAATTTACTTCTCTGTCTTACTGAGTGTTTTGGGGTTATTTTATGACTATACTGTCCAACCCACGACACTGAGCTAACCCTCTCACTTCCAGGTATCATAAACAAATGAAAAAGGAATAAAAAAACCCTCCTTAAGTAAACAGGGAAGTTTTTTTTATTTTTGTCCACTTACTCTAAACGATGAAAGATCATCCTCGACTTCAATGAAATCTTGAATGGTATTTCCAACAGCAGTTAGGACACGATCAACAACATGGACAACACCATTGGTAGCAATCTGGTTGCCATGGATGATCCTGGCACAGTTAACTGTAACGACCTATATTTGAAGAATCGAGTAGTAGAAGAATACACATTAATTTGATCATCAGCCTGGAACCTGACTCTCACGGACTGGCAGTGTAGGTACTGTACATCATGTATTCACTGTTTTTATTTCAGTTAGCTTTTTTAAAATTTGAAGTAAAACCTTGTAAGATTTGAAAGTTTGACTAAGCTTCTGGAAAGATAGTAACAGATTAATTCAGGTTACATTGATTTCATATTCATGTTTAATTTTTACTGCAATTATTCTGATTTGCCTTTTCTTATCTGGCTAATATGGTGATTGTATTGTTTTTTAGCAATGCAACCTGTAGACAAACAAACATTTTGATGCATTTGAGGCAATAAAGATGAGTGACTTAACTGTGAGGTTTCTAGCATTTATAAATATGATTTTTTTTCTAGCCAAATAATGGATGTGTATTTCTTACAATCTTCAATGTTCCTACCATGCACTCAGATTAAAAGATCTGCTTTAATATTATGAAGCAAAACTATGAAAATTAATAGTAGATTTTGCTGCCAAATTTATTATGATCATGTATTTTGACCACAAAAGGCTTTGTCTTTTATGAAGAAAGTTCATTTTCATTTGAACTTTGATTTCTAAACAGCAAACAGCACAATATTTACTCATTCTTTCTTCGTGATTACTCTACACAGAAGTCAAAAGTTCTTCAAGAGAATATTTATTTTTGTCAGTGGCAACTGAGTTGGTAGGTGTTAAACTTTCGATTATATATTTTCTTAGTTATATAAGGAAATAAAGGAAATAAAGGCTACAACAAAATTAATATATTAGGGGGGAAAAGAGAATAGACTTACCCCATTAGGATAATGGTTAATAAGCAATTTCTGGCCATTATACATAGACACCAGGGTCATGCCATTCTTAAGATCTTTTGTCAACATGCGCTTGTTTAACATGTGGTGGTGGAGAGCATTATACAGTTCAATATTTACATTGTCAACCAGATTCCTGTGAATTTCCTAAAGAATAAAGGAATTTAATTAGAAGCTTAAAAATATTCTTCCACTCAGAAAGATGTACATATTGTTTTACCTTAGTATATGCTTTCAACATATTCAGCATCTGTTAGGGAAGACAACTTTGATGCCTAGAAATCTGGCTCTACTTAAATGATCCTCAAGTCTCATTTGCTCACAAATGGAAGACAAGGCTTCATCACAAACAAGACATTGGAGGAGCTTTAATTCAATGTTTATTTAGCTAAAATCATTACTAAAAGAAGGACACCTGAATTACTGACAATGTACAGCCATACATCATGCAGCTGCTGGAATTCCTAGAAGTTTCCCTGAAATGATGGTAATAAAATTAACAATACTAATATGTGTAATGCAAGTGCTTAAATAAGAAGGAATTACAGTTGCTTAGTACTCCTGAAATTAAACCCAGCCTCTCTAGCTTCAGAAATGTATGTTAAACATGTAGATTCTTTCATTATAACTTGTGTTATGTCCTTTTATGTCTAAAATCTCGACACCGTTTCCAATCTAATTTATCCCACACAAGCTGCTTCAGCAAAAATATTTAACTTATGAGCATACACACAGACACAGAGACACACAGACAGAAACAGACACACACACTTACTGAATCTAATTGGTCCCAGGCTTCATTGCTTGGTGCAAAGAAAGTGAATGATCCTCGTCCCTCAATCTCTTCTCTCAGCCTTGATATGTCAGAGTACTGCTGTGTCGAGGTAGCTCCCACAATACCAAGTGTACCATATACATGATCAATAGGAGCAACTAAAATAAACATGAGGTAAGAATACTGTAAGCTCTTCAGTCCCCCAGTTTATCACAATCAAATTTACTTTGTGTCTTTTGGATGTGTAATAGTTCTGAAACTGCTTAAGTCAGTATTAAAAAACACGTTTAGATTAAAAATTTCATTGTCAACATACTCAAAAATCATCTAAGCACATCTGCTTGCTACTGATTTTTATGTTTTTCTTAATGGAAAAATTAGATCAAATAATACTGGATATTGTAAAGTTTCCTTTAGAAGAGCCCTTGTATTTTGTATCAACCCAAAATGAAATGGGAGGCTATCCATTTAAAATCACAAAAATTTCGGTGGAGTGGGTCTCATTAGGTCACGATGGACCAGAATTCTTTTTGTGAGACCTCCTGCTCTTCTTCCAGTGTCTGGTTTATGTATATACTGATTCATCCAGACAGTAAGAATGGCCATAGCCTCACACATAAAACATGGCTACATGAGAACAGCATTCATCTCTCCTAGTTTTAGGCATCTAGAAGTGAGACATTTGCATGCAATCTAATGGTTCTTGGCTCTTTTTATGGTTATGGAGAAGAACAGGTGATGCTAGTGTGTGACTGACCTTGTCCTAATGTCAACATCTGAAGGGAGATTAATTCATCTAAACAAACTGAACTCTGCATTATTGAACATGAAAGGATTATTTCAGATATAGGGACCAAAAACTGTGAAATGTATTCCTTCTCATACTACTCCTTCCTTCTGCAATCAGTTTTATTTATACAAAGCAGAATAGCATAAATAGGAGAGGATGAAGAATTTCTGTCTTCATTTTCACTCTTTCTTTGATAAAGACTATAAGATTCTTTAAGTAAATTAGATTCAAGTTTTTTCAGAAAAAGGAAAATATGAAATTTAGATATGCTCCACCTTGTGTGCTTTCTGACCACACTGGTATGCTTTAGACTGGTCTCGGATTTGATGGGAATAGGAATTAAAGTTCTTATTTGGCAGCTTTGGGAACTGAAAACACTATCAATTCTCACCAATTCAGAATCTGGAAGGAGCTGGGAAATTCAGCCTAAACTCTGTGATCAAATTCAGTGCTAGTTGATTTTTAACTGTGTTTGCTGTATGCAAATGAAACTGCATTCTTAGGCAGTACTTCTTAAAAAGAGGCAATCATTTCTCATAATGACCACCTTTGAAACTCTGCTGTAATTGTAATTCTTTCCATATGCTGGCTTCTCCATAAGAAAACAAGCTCGTACCTGCAGGACATCCTCTTGTACCATCCATCTTCATATAGCCAGGACAGCACTCGTATAAGACAGTTCTGTGGGATATAGACAAAAGCACAATTAAATAATGTACTGGAGAACTAAACTAGTTTAGCTAAGTATAATTTAATTTTTATCATCAATTTTTCATTGCTAGCACACACTCTCCAGCTCTTCATCCTTTTTTTTTTGTCATTCAGCCTTTTTCTGTATTGATTACAAATTGATCATATTTTACTAAATGTAAAGCTTTTGAATTTAAAGAATGCCATCATTAAATTTAAGCACTGGGAGGGAACATGGGAGGGCATATGGTGCTCATATACAGTTCCTAAAAGATGATGTGACTAGAACAGCAGCTGAAGAACATTAATTTATCTATTCTGTGTTGAACAGACTATGACATTGAAGAAAGAGGAAAAAAAAGATGAGGACATTAAAATAAAATGCTGGAAGAAGAGTTGTAAAGGAAAAAGACAAATTTAAATGAACAGAATAGAAATTAAAGTGACAGAACTACATGAGGTCACCTACATACTGGTTATAGGAATTAACAAGCATTTAGGAGAACATCCTGTGCATTGTATGGTGATAAAAAGTGGGATAAGAGAGCCTCTGTTTTTCAATGAAGAATTTGAAGAATCTCAGGAATGAGGGTGAGAACTAATTAAGAACAGACATAAAACTCGTTGTAGAGAAGGAAGTCACTAAAGACTGGATGGATGGACACAAGGGAAAGTTCACTGGTAAACGTAGTGAGGATGAAAACCAGAATACGAGAAATCAAAACCAGAGTTTGAAAAGCATATCCTCACAGCATACAGAGACTTTAGCATTGCCAGGGGCCAGGAAATGTTATATAATTATGTCAATAAAATACTCTTATTTTCAAATACACGTAAGCTACACATGACAGCAAACCAGGGCTGAATTCTATAATGTAATACTCATTTTAACATTGTGTTTCTTATAAGATATAATGTCTTCTTAATTAATAGACAGAAATAAAAGTTCTACCATAGACTTGTTTGAAAAATTCTCATCTCTTACAGGAAAATGCCAATTCACTAAAGTTATGACCGAGGTAATTTTGGCTCCTTGGAAGAAATTTAATACGTTAATCTTCCAATATTACTTTTCAAATTATGGTACACTGTACAGTATATGGTACACTATAATGACATCACTGTTTTACATAACAGATTTATTTTTATACGTGTGGCTGAGGTTGGCAGTTCAAAAGTTCTGAACACTAATTCCTTGAAGGTTTTTACTGAGTCCAGCTACAGTCCAGCTTTTAACTTGCAGAGTCTTTTGCGGCAGCTGAGTACACTTCTCTCACTTTTCATAATTTAAAGCTGACAAAAAGTTAACCACAACCACATAAAAATGAACGGCTTATTCAAATGAAAAGTTGGACTTAATATCTTCAACATCCAAACTACTTCAAGAGATTTCAAAATATAGTAGACTGGAAGAAAATAAACAGCATGATTGAAAAAGTGAGGATTATCATTCCATAAAAGAGAGCAATCTGATAAAGGTGGTGAAGATTAAAGATTTTTTTTTTTAACACAGTCTTTTATTTCTCCGTGCTATGAAAATATTTTTTCTCCATTCCCTCACATGCATATACAGACATGACATATTCACCCTTCTGCCATGTGCATATTTTCAACTTAGAAGCCATATACCAAAAGTATTTGCATAGTTCTTTTAGTACATCTCTTTCTTTAATGCAATTCACCGAAGGCTATTTCTTGGGAATGCATGAATAGCATACAATTTAGGCTACAGATTTTTAAGCTAATGATAAATCTTTTGCTCTTAGTCCTTCTTGTATCCTTGCCAGAAGCTAATAATAAAAACATAATAATCTGATTATCTGATTTAAAAAAAATATGTAGCAGAATAGGAATCAAAATGTTCTCTCAACTGTGTGAACTGCTTTGTCATGAGAAAATATTTTTTCCTTCCCTGGAATAGAAAATCTTTCCCCCTCGTCCCATGAGAAGCTATGAAAGATTGCAGTTTAATTAGCTTTTGGAAAAAGGAAAGAGGCAGCTGAGATATAAGCATAGAGTAAGACATGGCGAGTTTAATCCTCATACCATATCCAACAATGATACAATTAATGAAAGACAGAAAATTGGCTGAAGAACATAGTTAAGAAGAAAATGCTTCTTCAGTCAAGCATTACAAGATCAGTGCCTTTTTTACCACGTGTCTTGTTATGCACAGCCCAGGCTTCTTTTCAGTTATCTAATTCCTGCTACAGTATTCATGTTCCCTTACAGTTTTCTGCAGTTAAAAGGTTCTTTAGCTGTGCTCAAAATGTAAGGAAGATGGGATGGGAGAAAAGATCCCACAATAACGTTAGGACCAGGTAAAACTCAGTGCAAGATGCAGTTCCTCAATATCACCTGTGTGTAGGCACAGCACACAGGGGAAGCACCGCCTCAGACCACATCACCACATCAGAAATTGTCCTCATATGTATCCCTACTAGTTAAATATAAGCCTGTGGCCAAAAGAAGAAAGAAAGAAAGAAGAAAAGAAAAGAAAAGAAAAGAAAAGAAAAGAAAAGAAAAGAAAAGAAAAGAAAAGAAAAGAAAAGAAAAGAAAAGAAAAGAAAAGAAAAGAAAAGAAAAGAAAAGAAAAGAAAAGAAAAGAAAAGAAAAGAAAAGAAAAGAAAAAGCAATTATTCAGATAAGAAACCAATGTTACATTCTTGAGATTTTGGTGGGGTTTGTTTCTTTCTTTGTCTTGGGGGTTTGGTTTTGGGTTTTTTTGGTGTGTTTTTGGGTTTGGGTTTTTTGGTTTGTTTTTGGGGTCCTTTTTTTTGGTGGTTGTTGTTGTTATTGTAATTTATTTTTATTTTTTAGTACAAAGCTGTCCTGACCTCATCCAAAGGAGTATATTTCCAAAGGAAAAAGACAGAACATCTCTACCTTAATCCTTGTTATTCTTGGCTAACAGAGCCAGTTTTCAGTTTATTCAAATTAGCTCTGTGACTCATCTGTTTCTACTTCTTGCTGGCATGGAGATAAAATACTGCTGAGAAAGAGTGGAAAGACTTTTGGTCCAACAAATGCTGATTTTAGGAAATTTTCTTGTTATATTCCCATTGTAAACTTATAGCAGTGTACGGGAATTGTACATAATAAAAACACTCAACATTTTATAGATATAAGTTAGGGAGGACTTGTTAATATGGAGATATTGACATGAGAAGAGCTGTTGTCCTTTGGATTTGCATTCTTATTGAAGTTCTGTATTTCTGTTTTTAGTATGCAGAGTATAAAACTCATTAACGGCTAAGACTAAGTTATAACAGATGCTTTATTATAACCACAAAAACCTCTTAAACAACCCTCAGGAGTTCTATGACTCAACTTATTCTCATACACATTCTTTTCCTCATCTAGCCTTGTTCTGTGAATGCTTGTACAATGGTAGGGGGTTAAAATGCAATGGAAAGGGCAGGTGATAATTTTCTGTAGACTGTAATGACCAATTCCATCCAGCCCCACTGCTCAATATCTTCCTCTGGTTGGCTGTATTAGGCTTCTTGGGGCCTTGCACAGGATTTGTAAACTGTTTCACAACTCACGTTTCTCTAAATTCTAGTCATGAAGAGAACAAAGTCTTCATGTGACTTCAGTTTGATGAATCTAAACTGCCTATTACTTCAAACTATTTTTCCTAACACATGAAGTTATCTATCACTGATTAACACATTTTGCTTCTAGAGCCTGGCAAAGTACTGAATTCCCTCAGATTCATTCTGAGAGAAGACTTTCATGGGAAAACACGACATTTATCTAGGAATAAAACCACAGAGGTAGGTTGTTTTCCAAAACTGCCTGTGAGAATATCCAAGTTCCAGTCTGAGCATTTTCAGGAAATACCCTTCTTCCCAATGTGTCTGTGGTAGAATAAAATTTAGTGCCAAAGTTGTCAGAGGTATGGCAGACTTTACTGAAAAGGTGAAGTATTTTGGATGACTTGCGACATGCCCAGGGAAGGAAAGGGGAAGTCAGTATTGCAATGCCACCTGGAGGAGAAGTAAAGATTCTAATATAAACAGTTAGTTTGTCTGTGAGAAAAGGAGTTTTCTGATTGTACATTTTATTATCTTAGTCAATGGAGAATAGTTTGGAAGCAGAGCATACTTACGCTTTCTTTCCACAGATAGCTTGCTGGTACCAGTTTCTGCAAGTGCTGAAGTATTTCTTTTTTGTTCCCATAACTTGCTGAAGAGCACAGACATTTGGGCTATAGGTGCAGTGAGAAACATTTTAAAAAGAAGGTTTTGTACATCTTTTGAAAAATTCTACATGAAATAGTAGCAAATACTCTTCCTGCCGAGTAAGAAATTAACATCTGGTTTCAGTTCCCAGGACAGGTGTGTTTTGAAGTAGCCACCGTGCAAGCTCTTGGGACTGCCCAGCTGGATTCCTTGGCAAGCCCACCCTCCCTGCAGTGACAGAAGCTTCCCCTTCGTTCTGGTTTGACCCTGTGTCTCAGATGGGCAGGAATCACTGGCTGTGCCTAGGCAAGTCTTGATATCCATTTCTCCCTTGCCCCTTTGAAGCAAATTATCAGCCACCAGGGACCAGTGAATACCACGAGGCTCTTTTCATTAAAGTTTTTGTCTTTTACACATCTGTGCAGCTGATGGTCATGGGGAGATAGGGAAGAAAAGTGCCTTGTTTCTTATGTAGAAGGAAGCCCTGTCTTCTGTAAATCAGCTATTTTGATTACCAACCATTTTGAGTACCACAGGCACCTAAATAAACATTCTGGGAATTACTGGAGACCAAAGGGTAAATTGGCATGTAAATAAAAGGAGTCACAGACTTCAGAGGAGGAATACGTGTTCCTTAGCATGGTGGTGTACAGAGAGGAATTTCTTATGGCCAAATTCCATGGAGAAAAACATTTAATCCCTAATTTTTATACTTCTGCAATTAAAAAAATCATCAATTCAGAAGTTAGAATGTATAATTTACATCACTGGGAAGCCAGTGAGCTTTTATTTGAAAAGTTAAAAAAAAAGTTAAAAAAAATTGAAAAGCGTGTGTGTGTGTAGCAGGCAGTGGGAAGCTAGGATGGTAAACAATTCTTATTCACAGACTGTTTTTTGCTTAAGAAGACTAGAAGAAAATATCTTTAGGCACATGTGTTTCCCTGACACCAGCTGTTCAAATTATTTCCATGTCTCCAAGCAGCCCGGCTTACAAGCATTGCCTTTTGGAAGCCCTGCTGAGCAGCTTGCTGCATTGCTCTAGTGGGAACAGAAGTTTCACAAAGGGCTGCCAGTATATATTTAAATGTTAGAAAACATTGAAATAGAGTTCGTGATTTTCACCAGGATGGAATAAAGAGAGCAAATACTGTGGATAGCCATCAACTCTGTAAAAGTTTGAAAACATACATTAAACATTTCTGATATCCCATTGCAATACTTATGAACTGAAATTAATTTCAGTGATTCTGAATCACATTTTATCCATTGAGAAGTGGTGAGTTTAGATTTCTTTCCATTTTAGGAAGTTTAACAGTATTCTGTCTCCTTTTAAAACTCAGTGAAAAGCTTTTTATTCAGAAACAATACTTGAAAATGAATTTTAAAAGAAAATTCTACTTGAATGAGAGTAAAAATTCATAGTGAAAAATTACATGTAATATAATGCTAGAAGAAAGGGGAGAATAAAGATTAACAAGCTTTCTTTTAAATTAGAAATAAAAGCCAGTTACTTACCCCTGGTCGCGTGCCCTTATTCGACTATGAGTTAAAATCTTGTCATAGTGAGCAAAAGCACCTGCTTGTTCAAAAGCAGACAACAAAAAAGTCAAAAAGGTGAATAAGAAAAAGATCTTCATCTTTAGTCCTCTGTTGCTTCTGGCAAGTCTAGAAGAGAGAACTGGCAAAGGGTCTGGAGAGCTGACAATTTATATACATGTTAGAAGGTGGTGGGAGGGAACCACAGGATCAACCTGAAACTTCGTACCACCCCCTTAGAACAACAGCTTTTGCTGCCAGCTTTAGTAACCTAAATCAGTACCATACATTAACGGTATAAATCATGTCTTTTAATCCCAAATTGATTAATTTCTTCCTTATTACAGAAGGCTTAACATTTTATTCTGCTGACACAACAACAGAGAGAGTTTGAGAAGTTTAGACTTTGACTTATGGTTTAGTATTTATAGCACTGAGGCATCCAGAGGTCATTATCGTTGCGTGTGGTTTTATTCAAACCCAGAGGAAGATGTTGTCTGTTCCCATAAGAACTGCATTGCTTTCCTTTGTTTTCCATGTCCTCACAGTTATCAGCTATGAGCTGTTTAACTAGTGAAGTTGATGAAAGTTTCAAATAGAGTTGCCAATAGCCTGGAATAGCATTTTTGTCTTGAGAAAAAAAAGCTGTATTAACACACATTCTGATTATGAAGTAGTTTCTTAATCAAATGCAGTATTAGCTTAAATATTCATTTTAATTCTAATGATAACAAGTACTATTACATAATAGTTTTATTCAGAGCTTCATGTAATATATGATTACATATCATATCAAAATCGTGGCATAGCTGAAAATTTGTGTACCTTTCTGTACTTATTAGTCAGTCCTTCAAAGCCTCTTATATGGTAAATGGAAAATGCAATTCTGATCTGAGCTGTAACTGAGGAATGGGAGGCAGAAGTGACAGGCTCAAGCCTCCTATGAAGGGGTAGTCTTAAGGCTCCAGGAGCAGTTGGTGTTTGGACTGCAGTCCAGGAGTTGGAAATTTTCATGTCAAGGAAAAAAATTCTGCCCTTTTTATAGATGTGTTTGCATATGAATACAATTTCAAGGGAAAGTCCATAGACTATTTCAGATCTTTATGAAAATAAGGTGAGTTCTCTTGGCAGTACTTCAGTGAGTTTCTTCCTCGAACCAGAGCGAGTAGTGAGGTGAACAGCTAGGAATAGATGCAGGATTGGACTGACACCCCAGTGGGACCAACTTACCACTACAGAACAGACACAAATGGGGTAAAGGGCAGGAAAGACTGACTATTCCCTATATATTATCACAGGTAAAGGTTATAACTAGGCACAGATGACTAGATATTTTAAGGGTAAGGTCTTGCCTTAGGTATCCATAACACTTCATGGTTTTTAAGATTAAAAGCAGAGACATTTGGTTAAATGGTATGTGGGCTTCAGTTCTATTGTGACCTGTACATACCTAACTTGCAAAAAACTCAAGATAGCTCCTGGAAGTGTCAGCATCTCTTGATGTATGAAGTCCATGCCTGAAACCTCACTGACAGATCTACTGATGGAGGTGATGGGTCAACTTTGTGATTTCATATTACCAGCTTTCTGTGCTCTTGTTCCTCTAAGAGTTTTTTAAGTTTTTTATTTCTTTCTGGTCTTTGTAGCAAGAAATACTCTGAGGAATATCACCCCTTAAGTGATTAGCTTAGCTGTGATATTTCAAGCTGCTAATTGGCCTTAGTTGAGTAGTCTTTGCAGTTCTCGATTTAAAGGTGAAAAAATCAGAAGATATTGTAAAATTAACTTGAAAAACTTCAGAAAGTCCCAGAACTGTCCCAGTAACCTGTCTTCTCAGGAGTCCCTCCTTCATCTCTGAGATCTCAGCATAGCTCAGGTTCTTCTCTTCTACACTTACCATGTAGCACCCAAAAATATGTAGCAATTAATGCTGCTGCATGCATTGAGCTCTTGTTTACAGAGCCATCCGCCACAGTCAAAAATGGAGCAATCTGAGCAGGGCAACGATTTTTCTTTCCATAGTTTTCCAGTTTTCTGATTAGTGACCCTACCTCAAATCTTAGAGAATCCTGTTTGTTCTCTGCATGGTGACATTATTATAATATATTTAATGAGGCAAGCATTAGCAAAAAATAGTAAATGCAGAGCTAAAGTTCACTGAAATAGAGTAGCATAAGGAAATAAAATAATGAACATAGGCTTCATTTCTGAAAAAAATCTAAATTCCTGAATGAGTTATTCTTGTGAGGGCTATATAAATGCACAGATCCTAAAATGGATAAAGCTTTTCTTTTAATGGAAATTACTTTTTTGAAAATATCAACCCAAGGGAAATGACACACTTTTAATTTAAAAACTTGTGGTAATAACAAAACAAAACAAAAACCATAAGGAAGAAAAAACAGTCCAATTACATGAATCTTATTCCTCATTTATGTTAAACTAGATATAAAAAACAATATTGGAGCCAAGCTCTATTTTGCTTGTGATATAATGGCATGCTGAACTCCACACTAGAGTAACCATTTTATAATTTTCCAACTAAAGCACTGCTCAAGTTAACAAACACTTTATTCACTTGTGCCTATTACTAGTTTATTTATTTAAATTTGTTGTTTATTTAGCAGGTTGACTACCCCATCAAGCTGCCACCTTAGTTTTTTTCTTCCTTTGGCTAAATGCTTTCTGCTAATCTATTTCCTAAGTGATGTGATGTTGAATTTTTAATTATAAATGTTAACTCTCTAATTATAAAATAGATTAAAACACCTCATGGATTTGAATTATATTGTAGAAATAGGAATCTTTATTATCCACAACAGAAGGAGCATATCCAAAGAAATACCTGGAATAAGAATAGAGTAAGTGTTGATTTTCATCTTCCAGGAAATGCAAATAATGTCAAGAAGCAAAGTCTAAAGTATTTGCTATTCTGAACAGTTTATTCTATTTCTCTAGAGACCTCTAGTGGAGAGAAATCTGTAAAGTCATTTTCTGAAACCTGTGCTGTGTGTTTACACTAAGTATCTATTGCATGAGAAGTAATTCATTTTATTATCCCTAAAGAGGATTAGTTTAACTATATGATACAAATTCTTTGTATTCAAATATTTAAGGTTGTGAATAACTTTTTTTACATCAAATTGAAGCAACAGAAACATCTGTCTATTAGTAATTTGTGGCCAATCCATAAAAGTGAAATCTCAACATAATAGAAATATGGTTTAAAAGAAGCCAGTACTAATTCTGTATTTAATTTTCTCTGGTCATTTACTGCAAGACTTAACAAAAAGGATTCTGCTCATGAATAGAAATTATTTTTGTTTTAAAGTTTAAATTTCATTTAGCACACATTATCAATTTTTTTCTCCTCATATTTTCACCTTTTTGCAATAACTAAACTTATTCTATACATAATTCTGTCTTTCCAAGTATTAGCAACACTAAAAGGTTTATCAAAATAAATTCATACTGTTTTCCCTATGACATCACCCAGTGAGTGTGTGACATAGCATGTATATATATATATGGGAATTATGTCACAGAAAGCATTGCTAGATGGAGAAACATGAAGATATCTCATAGCCATCTGAATTTAGAAGAGAAGAAATGGAGAAAGGAAGAAAGGAAGACTCTAAGTTATTCTGGTGATTCAGAGCTGTAGATACTAATCAATACTTTGGTTCCTTCTATATTGTGAGGAAACATTCATCTTTGGATATCCTCAGAAGCTGTAGGTATCTGGTTTTAAGCAAGTCAACAGCAGCTGTAAAATCGACCTGATCTCTTAGAAAGTGCAATTTTATAGTCAAACTCTGATGGAAGAAGAAATGTTACTAAACTTTAAAATATCATATACATACTCCAGTTTTTGTATATTATGAATTTATTCTATCATTTTTATTCATAATGATTAAATTTAAAGTGTAATGTTCCTAGATTCTAAACTAAGACTTAAAGTATCTTGTATGCCAATTTATGGCTTTGTTATTCTTTAGGAAACCATATTTAATGGTGATTTACAAACCCAGGGAAGGATTGCTTCTAATAATTCTCTCAAAAGTTTTTCGTTGTATGGACTGATCCTTCTTATGTGTTTTAGGAAAAATCTACAGCCCCAAACATCAAAATATTCTGCTTTCTCTCTGTCAAAGTGACATTAGAAATCCCAACACATTAATTGTAATGTGCACATGGCAAAATTTTATAAAATATAGCAGTAAAGCATAAATTATATGATCTGATTCCTCAATCCTAATCTGCATATTCAGCTCATTTGCCCTGAAAAATTAAGTACGGATTAGCCTAACTCGTCAGGAGAAGGAAATGTTGATTTCTCACCCAATAGCAGGTGACGCTGATGCCGTAGGCAAACAGTTGCTTTCTTCCTTAAAGGATGAGCACATCTTCTGACAAGGCAGCCTGTGATAAAATCCAACGCATTCTAGACTTCTTGTGCTTGTAAAGCACACGGCAAGTGTCAGTGCAACACCGAGACAAGAGCTGAGGGAACCAATTAATAGGAGTTAAGAAGTCATTCAGGCAGCAAGAGAATGTAGTAGAGGGTCCCAAAGACATGGTAGAAGCTACAAGGGTGTTTGTGTTGGGCACCACTAATTTTTTATTAAGGTTGCCCTGGAATTAGATGGTATGATAATGAACTACACTGTGTGTCTATACTCTCTATTCCCTACTGCTTAAAGGAAAAAACACAATCAAGCAAACAAACAAAAATTCTGTGAGTCTGCCAGTGCCATCCAGTTTACTTAGTTAGTGAACATGCCTCACAAACAGTATTTTTCTGGTTGAGTTTGAAATGACAGCAAATTGTCAGTAATATGCATCTTAAATGGCCCAATTAAATGCTTATTTACTCTGCTGGAAAGCTTTTAGAGATTCCAAAGGCCATTTAAACTACTCTAGAGCAGGTAAAATTTACCACACTTCTAGTTAATCAAAAGGTCATGTATTGTAGTGTCTGTATTGTCATGAACACTAAGGAGTGGTTCCCAGGATATATATATTACAGAAGTCATAGCTTTTCCATCTGGTTTGAATTTTGTGATGGCTACTGTCAACTTAAGGCAAAATTCTAAGTTTCTTGCTATTTACAGACTGTATAATCCTGAATGCCATGAGTCCTTCCTGTAACGGCCAGACTTTGAAACCTAGAACATACAAGGGCATGAATCAATACTGTAAGAAAGATGCTGAAATTTATGGATATGGTGTTGTGGTGGGTATGTGGTGTGAAAAACATGGAAATAATCACTATTTATGATGAAAGAGATCTTTTAAGTTAGGCCTTTGATCAATAAGACTATAATAATAAAAGAGCTGCTTTTGGGTAACACTAAGTGTAATATAAAAACGCTTAGGAGTGGCTCCAAGAGAAACAAATACTTTCAGATTTTAAAAGGTTAAACACAAGAAAGACAGCATTCTGGAAGAGGTGAAAATAAGAATTACCAAAATTGAGGTGTAGTGAAACTTTAAAGCTTAACTTGCTCAGGTTGAGCTTGTGCATGTATGCATGGAAGGGAAATGGATTTGACATAAAAATTATTGTTCATTATTGATTTTTTTTCTCAAGTTTCAAGTGCACATGACATACCAAAATAGAGCTTTTGTTAAGTAAAGAATGTAGTAGTGTCACCTGAGTGTGGGAAAAGAGAAGTGGTCTAGGCAACTACATGAAGTTTTTTGAGAATTATCTGTTAGATTCTCAGAGATTTCAGGAAACAGAATCATTAACATTGCTAGCAAAATCTAAAATTACTTCTTGTTCAGATACCTTTTTTAAATGGAAGCAATAGGGAACTGAATGCAAGACTGATGTCTCATAAAATAACGATAAATACTAAAATAGATAAAAGTATCAGTAATTGAAAAATATGTCTCAAAATTTAATATCATTCTATTTAGAGGGATGACTATAAAACACAGATTAAAATCTTGACTTTCAAGAGCTACTGGAAAGCCACAGCTTCCCCTCAAACTGAGCAGGGAGGGATTTGACCCTGGCTTCCCATATGGTGTAAAATATCACGCTCTCTATTTGTCTGACATTCACGTTTTTGTTTACTGCCCAGAGCTGAAATGAAAGTCAGGGAACCAATTCTAGACGTGACAAGACATATTGCCTTCCTTCTTGCCATCTACATTCCCATATATCCTGTCTGGAGATGGGGCAATTGTCTGCTGTCTCTTTCCTACAAACAGCTACAGTACATGGCACAAATTTTAGGACCTTCTTAGAATGTGATTAAGCTACAGTATTGTAAATATGGAAAAAAAAACAAACCAGTATGGCTTCTAAATCAAGGATTCTCCATATAAATATTCACTACAACAGTTAATTTCTTTGAGCTGGAGAAGCTTAAGACATGTTAACTTTTCTAGGGAAAAAAATACCTCCTTCAGAAACAGAAGTATTTGATGTTTTAACTTTTAAAAAATTATGAGTTCACTTAATAAGATCAATAATATCTCTACTAATATGAACTCAATGCTGAGGCATTGTCTTACACCAGTGTGTTGAGGTTTGACATTGGCTAAACGCCAGTGCACCCATGAAAATCTATTTACTCATTCTCCTCTCTTATAGTTGAGCAGAGGTTGGGGAAAGAAAGGACCAAAGGGGCTCATGAGTTGAGGTAAAGATTGGGAAGAAATACTTTAAGGGCAAAACAGGCTCAAAACTTAAAAGATATAAAGAAAAAAATTATTAACAGAATTTAAAAAAGGATAATGAGAACTAAAATAAACCTTTAGAGCACCTTTCCCCCTCCTCTCCCCAGCCCTTCTTTCCTTCCCACCATCAGCGCAGGGAGACAAAACATGGAGTTTTTAGTCAGTTTGTCACTTCTAAAAATCTTTCTTCAGTTAGCCTAGGAAGAGGGGTCTTTTTTGTTATGTCATGAAGTCCTTCTCTCTGGAGACAGTTCGTTGTGATCTTCTCCAATATGGTTCAAATACCATGAGTAGCAGTCCCGTTCAACTTGCTGCAACGTGAGTCCCTCCCACAGGCAAACAGTCTTCTCACAACTGTTTGCATGGGTCATTTTAGTTCATGGGGTATAGTCTTTTAAGGATGAGCTGTTTTAGTTTAGAAGCAAGGGTCTTTACTTTTTGTTCAAGTTTCTCATTAGATTACAGCTTTTCAGCATCCACACTCTCCAGTGTGAGTATCTTTTTCTCAGGAGCTGTGGGTAGACTTCTACATCTCCCCATGCACTTCATGAATTACAGGGAAAACCAGTTTGTTGTATTACAGTCCTCACCCTGGCTTGCAGAAGAATCTCAGCTCCAACACCCAGAGCATCTTCTCCTCCCCCTCCTTTTCGCTGACTTTAGTGTAGCCACGTTGTTCACTTGTCTTCACCTTTTCCTTTTCTCTGTCTCAGGAGAGAATTGGTGTTTGTAGGTTTGTTTGTTCTTCAGTTCTATCAATTCAAAAGTATTTATAGACTTCCGCAGCACTGAAAGATTGATCCCACCTGGGCTCTGCATTGGGGAATTTCGGGGAATTGATTGCCAGGCCTCTCACTGCTGGTCACTGCTGGCACTGCACAAGCTGTGCTGGCCACTGGCTCCACTCAGCGCTTCTCCTCATGTGGGGTGCTGAAAAGGAAAAGCTGCTTCCACTGCTTCTGCCCTTCTGGCTAAAAATGGTTAAGCAGGCAAAATTTATCGTGAGCCATGCTGAGATTGTGTGGCGACTCCTGGCCCTGGCTGCATGGTTGCTCCCGGCCTTGGCCATGTGGCCACTCCTGGCCCCAGCTGCATCCACACGGTCTCAGCCACACGGCTGCTCGCAGCACTGGGATGGCCCCCTTGGCAGCATGGCCCTGGCTGCACCAGGAAGGGGCCCAGTTGCCCCCTCACCACCCCTCGGAGGGCAGGAAAAAATATGTCTTAAATATGTCATCACAGAGGTGTTGCTAGCTTCCCTAATTGAACAAGCCAATATGTCAATCATCAGAGCCTTTAGGGATTGGCTCTGATGGACACAGAAGTTTCAAGGAGCTTCTCTCTCAGAGGCAGTCTCTGTGGCTTCCTCCGACCCCACTAATAGCCAGATTGTGTTAAACTAACACACAGTGAGACCCTGCACTGTGCATGAAACAAAGGACAATGAATAGGACCTCAAATGTGGCCAGACTTTAGTTTTCATATACCTTATGTGATAAGGTTAAAACTTAAATGTTTTTATGACAAAAAAAATGTGACTGCCTTCACCATGAATATTTTAAAATACACAGGTTGTATTCCGAAGAGCTAAGATGACATGAAAATATGAGTAATGTTACCTTTCTAAAACAGATCATACAAATCAGCTTGAAGAAAATCAAACCTGTTTTTAACTGGATTTCATGTAGTTTCACACTTACAGAAAAAGAGTGTTGCCCTAGTAGATGGACATGACTTTCAGATTTAGATTTCAATTGATCAAGTCATGTGAGCACACATTGCATTTTAGAATTTTCAGAGCATGCACAGATTTGATCTGTACTATGTGTATCTGGATGCAGTTTTTACATATTTGCACATCAATTTTATTTTCAGTCTTTTCTAGAATACATGACTTTTCATAAGAAGTGACATCTACTGTTGCTTTTATTATTAAAGTGAAACTTCTTTTGGTTTAAAGATCATGACTTGCAAGGCAAAATTACACAAACAAAATCATGCAGAATATAATCTCCCTTAACAAATCAGTAGATCTAATGCTTCAAGGTTAGAGAAAATTGATTTTCTCTTTGACATGGATTGAGGTTCAAGAAAAAGATTAAGGATATCAGTATTGCATTTTGGAGAGAAAATTAAACATTTATGTGTAATGTCAGGTACGCAATTATTATTTCACTGGTTCAGTGAGTTAGCATAGCAATAAAATCCAGTGGCTTTTGAAACACCTCATTTATCTTAGTCACTGAGGGGAGGGGTTATTGGATTCAGAATCAAACTGAATCAAAATGAGAGAATTTTTTTTTTACCTCAATTACAACGAACGGCCCATAATCAGCTCACTGATTACAGATTCATCTTTTGAAATCAGCCTCACTTCTGTACCTAATGCATGAAGGTATTGTAGAGAGAGATAGGATAGAATTGAGTTACAGGCTGCAGGATGTGCCTGCAGAACGCCATGGCAGCAGACAGAGGCTTGTCTCCTCCTGACCTTGGTGGGGAAGAGATGCGGCACGGCCATTCACCCTTCGGAGAGGAGCCTGCTGGAAGATGCTAGACAACTGAACAGCGTGTGATCACCCCCTAGAAGGACAACAAGAAAGCATGTTGCTGACGTGGCAATGTGTGATAAGTCACTTGGTGGAAAATACCATATAAGGAAATACTGTTTCTTGAAGAAATGTATAAAACCAGCTCATTTCTCTGAATAAAGGTCTCAGTATCCCTGCCAGTCTGCGTCTGTGCCTCGTCTGTTACAATGTATTGTGAAGAACCAAGAGTAAATCACTTGAGTGGTCACTTTTTAAGTCATAAGGACCATGACTTTGAGTGAGTCTTACTTATTTTGTGGTGTTTGTAAAACATTAGAAATTATAATTAAATGACACAGCTCATTGGTATGGGCTGGCACCAACACTGGTGTCAAACCAGTGAGGTAAAAGTGCAATAGGTAAATTCAGAGTTTGCCTCATACGTCTTTCAGTAACATGGCTTACTTGTTTAGCAAGCAGCATTTACTGCAAATAAGCATTTCATTATCAGATAAGCTCTTTCTGCATTAAAGATGAATTAATAGGAACTGACCTGTAATATTGACTTTTAGAAGTAAAAACCATGGAATAAAACAAGCATCCATGTCCACAGAAGATCAGAGATGTAGCAAAATAAAAATCAGGTTAATTAAAACTCGTGGAAAGATCTGTGTATAAAATGACTGGATTTGTTATGCTGATGAACAGAATTATTGTTTGATTATTCTGCATCTGGAAAAAGATAACTTTTATGATTTCTCATATCACCTAAAATAGCAAAGTATAAGCCCAAATACTGTACCATAAATCTTGGAAGCCATATCTTCCCTGAAGAAAATTATTGCAAAAGGAGGCCCATTTTTTTGAGGAACTGATTTTCTTTTTCAATCATACATAAAAATTTATATCAGAATGTTTGAGTGATTAGTTGAATTTATATATTTTGCACTTCAGACTGTATTGATAAATTACATGCTACAGACGGTACTATGCTGTCAGATCATTAAATAAATTTTAACTTCACTAAATATGTTGATTTTTAATGAAATGTTATCTAATAAACTATTAGACATATGGCAGCCAGCTCCTTAAATACCTATACTGTGATTTTTCTCATTTTAATGCTACTGAGTGCTGTAGAGTGTCGACATTAGGAAATTTAAATATTATGTGTCTTAGTGATCCTGAGGCTATCCAAGCAAATAACCAGTGCCTACAGTTCTTATAAAACTCAACTGTTAACATTGTTTAATGTTTATGATGTGGAAAAGATCAGGTTCTTAGGCTCTACTAATACAAAGAGAAATCAGTTTGTGGATCTAGTTATAACTGATAAGGGACAAAATAAAAATGAACATATTCTACTGACTTTCAAGGGACACATTTATAAATCACTGAGTGACAAATTTGATAAAATTCTTTGGCAAATTAGAGGATGCATTCTCACACATGGGGAGGATTCCACTTGAAATTCTGTGCACATTTAAATTATTTCGAAAGCCTGTCCCCAGAACTCGTCTGAAGAGATGATCTATTTCAAAGTAAGGACTAGGGCATCTGACAGTATGCATGGCCAAAGTTTCACTTTGAGAGACTGCAAGAGAACGTATGGAATATAGGATGCCCCAATATGGGGTCAAATCTTTGTCCCCATGGTAGAATAGTAGCCAAGTATACAGTGCAGAAAAAATGTCTCATTTAGGGAGATGTTATCTTACACTGAATTTCTGGAGGTTTTTTACTTTTTTTTTTCCCCCATTTTAAGGCAAAATTCTCTAATGAGCTATATGATCTTGATAAAGCCTGAGAAATGTAAGGATTACTTTGGTCTAAGAGAAGATGTGATATGAATCATGTGCCCCCCTGCCCTTGGGAATGAGGCTTATTGCTTTTTATCAGCCTTTTATATATGACGCGATCATTTCTTTGTGTGAACATGTCACCAAAGATGTATGGAGCAATACTTGGTCAACTTTATGTCTTACGTTACTTCAAAATGAATAATAATCCCCAGTTCTAGCTTGAGTAACACTAGATAATTCTAGCATGAGTAATCATCAGTTCCAAGGTTTCTTTTTTAGTACAAGGTTGTGTCTAAAGTGGAGTTTCTTCCTATGTTCTGCTCACACAGGCCTTAATTTGGATATGATAATTCTCCCATCTGTAATTAAATCCTGGAGTTAAAGAGCATAACAAGCAAAAAATGGGAGAACAGCAGCCCTGGGGATATTAAGACTGATCTTTGTTTCTAACAGATGGTGTAGGCATAGAGTTTAATACTGAAAAATATAATGCTTTATTCTGTCATTTTTAGCAGTGCTTCCAAATGCTTTGACCTTTGTTACATCATTGCTTAAAGGCACTTAAGTCCTCCTTCTGTATCACATAGCTCTCTCTGGCAGAATAAGGATGGCTGAAGTGGCAAGGAAATAAACCTACATGCACTTTAAGGAAGCCTGTAAGACTTCCAGAGTACAATAAAAAGAAAGACATACAATTGAGAATGAGGCAGTCAAAATAAATTATTATCAGTCCACCCTGTATTTAAAGTTGATAGAAGACTTTTAAAGATACTGCTAATATTTAATGAGAGCTGTGACTACACGTGCAGTTTTTTGCCATTGCAGAGCAACTGCACATTCATGTTGATGCCTTACCCAGACTTGCCTTAAAGTTCTGGCTGATAATATCAAAGCTGGAGGAAAAAAACCCTTGAGGTCTTGAAGTGGGTATAGACATAAGATATGTAACAGAGGGCACGACCCAGCATCTGAAGCCCTGTATACTGGGGAGCCATGTGAATACTGAGTTTAGGACACTCCTCATTGCTGAAGGTGCCATCAGCAAGAGCTCCTGACTTCGGTCTGATTCTTGGAAATTCACACTGAATAACCCTTCCAATGCCTAATTCCTGTCTGCAGAACACCCCTCCACAGCTAATAGCTCAAACCGAGGTTTAAGAGAACTGTATGTTGGAGAACTCATATACAGCACATTGCTCTCCTTTATCTCTGGAAGGAACATCCTTGAGCAGAAGTCATTAAATAACAGTGGACATATGACTACGGGGCTGCAGGCTGGGCGGTGCCAGAGCAGCCAGGGGCTGCCCTCTGCCAATCACAGCTATTTCCAGCCAGCTCCAAACAGTTTGGTAGCAGACAAACTCCAGGCCTTAAATATCTGTTCAGCAAGGTAAAGGCTGAGATACATTGCATGTCTTTTTTTCTTCTTCAACATTTGTGGTGAACTGTCAAAATTTGTGTAGTACTACATGTCTAAAAAATTATGTTTAACTCCATAAAAAAAATCTGATTCTCCTGATTAAAGTTTTTGTCTTGCTTTTAATTATTTGTTTTTGAAGGCAAGATTAGTTTTGTTTGGATAAACAGCAAGAGGTCTTAAGGGGTTTTCTTCTCCATAAGACTTTGATTAATTTTACTTACTCATTCTAGAGGTTCTCATGAGGTATTTTTTCAGCAGCTGCCCTGGAGCTGTATGGTTTATGAAATGAAAAATGAAACAGGTCCATGTATTTCAATAAATATACCAATCAAGTTATGGTGCATATTTATGTTCCCAAACATTGCTTTATTTATTTTCCTATTGAAAGATTTCAGTTCCTTTCATGAAATGAAGATTTTCCTTTCATGAAAATAAATGACATCTTGATAAACAGAGGAGAAAGTCTCACAAACACTCTGGAAGGGGGTTATGATAAAATGCAATTGAAAAAAGGAAAATTTGGAAATGGAGTGACTGCAAGCAAATGGAAGAAGTGAGATGCACTGAAAAATAATCAGAACTTATAAAATTAATGTTACCAAAATTGCCAAATCAGGGAATGAAGTCAAAAGAGAAGATCTTGATGAAATTAAATACTTAAAGAAAAAAAATAAAATTCTGCACCGAAGGGAAAAAAATAAAATAGCATGGGATGACAAGAAGTGCAAGCAAATGGACCAAAAGTTGCCAAATCAATCCTCATTGAAATCACGAGATTTCACTTCCTTTCATGAAATGAAGAATTTCCATTCATAAAAGGAAATAAATTTTAAAGTCAGAAAACAATGTAAAACAAACTGACTGGACATATCATGAAATAAAATTAAATAAAATGAAAAAAGGAAAAGCCCGAAATGTAAAGATTGTAATCAAATGTGATTGGATTACATGAAGTGCTCCCCTTTGCATGTCTTTTGTAAATTTGGTGTACCTGGAGCTCTGGGCTTTGTCGTTTTCTGAACACTAAGCCTAACAATAACCCTAACCGTAGGTAGAGCTCTAAAATCAGCATTTGGCTGATGCTGATGCCAAGCAGAAAGACAAGGAGGTAGCAAGGCTGGGGAAGTGCCATGCTCTGCTTGGCATACCTTTGGCACTTGGAGTATCCCTGGAGCTCTTGGCTTTGCTATGTTCTGAACCCTAAATCTAAGAGCAACACTAACCCTAGCTGAAGCCCTAAAACCAGCCTTGGGCTGCGGATGCTGTCAAGCAGAAAGGTTTGAAGGCACTATATATTAGGACACTGTGTGCTCCACTGGGAATTCCATTAGTACCTGTAACATGACGATACCTCTGACACTAAACGTAAATATAACATAAATGGAGCAGTAAAACAACTCTGGCCTGAGGATGGTGGCAAGAAAAAACAAGAGTGTAAAACACAAAACATTGCCAAAAATAATCCGAAGGGAATCCTAAAATCAGGGGACAAGGATAAACAAAGAGACATGAGAACTACCTGAAGAAATGAAAAGCTGAAAAAAAAAATGTCCTACATCAAAGTGAAAACAAAGAAAGTGAATGGAAAGACAGGAAGAGCAAGGAACACCATAGAAGATTGCGCAACTGATCCCCATGGAAATAGCAAGATTTCATTCCCTTTCCGGAAAGGAAAATTCTTCCTTTCCGGAAAGGGAATGAAATCTTGAAATCGCAGGACAAAGTGGAAGAAACACTCTGGAAAAGAGATATGGTCAAATAAATATGCAATTGACAAAAAGCAAAAAGTTTGAAATGCAGTTCCTACGAGTACATGCACTCAGATGAAAAGAGGTGCAGTGGAAAGGACAAAAACTTCCCCAAAATATTGCCACAGAAATGCCCAAATCAGGGAAGAAAGGTAAATAAAGTGACTGAAGAGAAACCGAAGGAATGAAATACCTAAAAAGAAAAAAAAATGCTGCAACGAAGTGAAATTTGAAAAGTAGTAACTACAATGAGTGTACAGAGATGAAATGAGGTGCAGTGAAAAGGACTAAAACTTACCCAAATTAATCCCACTGAAATCCCCAAATCAGAGAAGAAAGGTAAACAAAGAGACTGAGAAGAACGTGAAGAAATGAAATGTCGGGGGCGTGGTGGGAAATATCCCGAATCGAAGTG